>JACGAQ010002274.1:0-43541 GCA_014119065.1 Orius insidiosus | reverse complement strand
TTAATTTTGCGAATTTTTATTTTAAGATAGTTTAAGACGAGATGACTTTCGGACGAGATGATTTATTTAATAAAGTATACATATTTAAATAATTGTATAAAAATTGAAATCCACTTGTCCGAATGTCATCTACTGTCATCCGTCCTAAAAGGGTAGCCTGTTAGGACGAGATGACTTTCGGACGAGATGATTTCTATTTAATAAAGTATATAATTTAAATAATTGTATAAAAATGAAATCCACTTGTCCGAATGTCTTCTCGTGTAGTGTCATCTCGTCCTAAAAAGGGGGCCTGTTAGACGAGATAACTTTCGGACGAGTGGTTCAGTTTATTTTTATTAGTTTAGGACGAGATTACTTTCGAACGAGATGTAGGCACCAAAATATATACAATATAAATTCTTATAAGTTCATTTTAATAATATTAAAAATTTTAAAAATATAAAGAATTTCTAAAAATCTATTTTGTTCATGGAGTTATAAGTTGTGTTAAAAATTAATAAACATGCAATATAATTTTTTTAAATTCGTAAATTAGGGGTTCATTATAAAGGTGATTGAAAACCTAATGCTTAGTAATAAAACGCATAAAATCTAATAAAAAGATACCTCTTGCCTGAAGGATGGAGAAAAACAATAAAACATAAGGTAAAACCGATATTTCTGGGATAAAAACCGAGGGAATTGCCATTAATCGAAGAAAAAGGTGTTTTTGACCGATAAACTGAAGAAAATGCCCAAAAATCCAGATAAAAAAAAGAAGTTTCTTGGCCGTTAGACAACATAAAGGATTTCCTGCCTAAATAGATGCATAAATGGTGTTTCTCGGGCAAAATCCCACCCAAAAACGCCCAAAAGTGTTCATTCATTTTTTTTAGGGCTATGTCTACTAAACGATGCAAGCGCCCTCTGTAAGCAAGAAGGGCAACCTCGAAGAACAAGGCTTATCCGAGTGAGAGCGTTCTCTTCTTGGATATAACTCTTCAAATACTTTCCGCCAATCTTTTCACGAAAAGTAAATTTGTTTTATAAAAAATGTTTGCCATTAAATAAACTCAAAATTGATTTAAAAATATACCTACAATAGTGATCGGATTAATTAATGCATTAATTTTGTCTAAATAAACAAATTGGGCCTGGATTAATTAGTTTGTAGAACATCAAAGAGTGCTCATTGTCCTCGTATGCAATTTAAGCTTCAATTTAATCGACCTAAAAACTTCAGAAATACCAGAACCATTTTTTTAAACATGCATTTTTCCCAATAAAAAACCGGTATTCGTCCTTGCCACTCTTTTTAAGGAAATGTCAACCAGACGTTCGAAATTTTAAGTATTGATAATTATTAATAAAATATTATTAATAATGAAACAACCTCGGGGTTTATTGAGGAAAAATAAATGAAAGAAATAATTTTCGTATATGGAAAAGGTTGTATAACTTGTCTATTTTAAGGGAGTTTTTTCCTGATGTTATTGCTGGGTATTGCATACGATATCTTTGATCTAAAATTATTTTTTAATATTAATGGGTTGTATCCATGCTGTTTATAAATGAGGCGGGTTTTTCCCTATTGATTAATGATTAGCGAAGAAACGTTGGGAAAAAAAATACTATCCACTTCGACACTTTTGAATATTATACGTAGCGCAAAAAAGAAATTTTTCTCTGACAAAATATGGCTGACGATCCGGTATGTCGGCTATTTAGTGTCCGTAAAACCGATTAAAACGCCCAAACTCAAAGGGTTTTTTTTTGGCGGAAAAAGCTTAAACGTGGGTTTTAGGTGGTTATTTGTTCAAAAAATCGAGCAAGAGGAAGTTTAGTTTGATCAATTTGACTTTGGCTGAAAAAACCAAGGAAAACACCCAAAAAGTATGGTTGAAGAGCTTCCAACGAAAACTTCCTTAAAGAGAAGTAAAATATAGAGGGGGAAGTATAACGGAGGAGGGGGTATAACGGAGGGGGAAGTATAACGGAGGGTACAAGGAGGGGAAGTATAGGAGGGGGAAGTATAACGGAGGGGAAGTTTTTGTTTGTTTTTTTCAAGACATTTTCTAAGTTTTTTTTTTTTTTTAGAAATTTTCTAAGTTTTTTTTTTTAATTTCCGAGTTTTTTTTTGAAAATTTTCTAAAATTTGCGCTTTTTTTACCCGAAAAATTTCTAAGTTTGGTTTTTTGAACATTTTTTCCAGTATCAAGGTAGAAATAATGGGATATTGCCAAGAGAAGTCCCTCTCGTTAGGCGTGGAAGTTAGAATTTCCCCCCTACTAAAACGATAATTAATAAAAATGCCAATTTTTTTACGCCAAAAATTCTTAATAAATATAAGGAGTAATTGGTTAAACTTGGTGAAAATAGGACCAACGGTTTTTTAAATTCAAACCGATCTTTCTGCCATTTTTCGAAATTCAAAAATCGCCCTCGTTAGTTTCTTTTCACCGTCTAATCGGTTGAAAACTGGCCGTAAAGTGTTCCGGAAAAAATGAGCCGGACGGCCGGCCGGCATCACAGACAAAGTTGAGATCGGTAAAGATCAATATTCGATTGACCCTCGGGGTCGGAAGACCCTTCCCCAAAAACCCGACGTGGAGGGTAACAATAACTTCTCTAAGGAAGTTAAGCTGGCAGTGGCAGTGGGCCATTAGGATGAAACATGGCAAAATCAAAATGCTGAATTTTCAAAAACTACTTTATCCTATAAATTGACTAACGGGACTTTAAAGGGTACGGCATCTGCGGGGCGTGGTCGGCGTCCTTGCCCGCGGTTTGCGGCATTGGATTTCGTTTTTGTCCCGACTTCCCTGTCCTTTCTTTACTTTTTTTCAAAAACTCTTCCTCGATACCAACAGGGAAGGAGAAAACGGTAACGTTTTGCAATCAGCGGAGAGAGAAAAGTAAATCGCTCACTTCCTTCTACCGGGCATCAACTTTTGTCTCAAACCGTCTTTCTAAATTAACTTCAAAATAAAAAGAATTTTGCAGTTCAGATTATGCAGGCCAAAATATTCAGCCAACTTTGATCATAAACGAAGTTTCAGTCTGAACAAAAAGTTATAAAATGAACTTTGATACAAAAAGTCTCTCAAGTTTTTCTCCTTCATTTTTCAGAAAACTTAATGAAAGTTTAAGTATTTTATCAAGCTGCATAATTCAAAGAAAAAATTTGATCCTCGATTATCTCTTAATGAATCCTTTAATCGGGTTTTTAAACGAAAGCAAAAATGCAGCAAAATAAAAAAAATTAAAACCTTGCATAAAAAAAAGTAAGAGGTGAATGTATTCCTGGAGCAATATTTAAGGCGTTTGAGACGAAAGTGAAACTTTTCGAAAGGAGAAACAGACAAGAGGTAAGAATCTGGTACGGAACGCTCATTGCAACACCATCCTTATTAGCCTATTTTGGAGTTTAAAAAAAATTTAATTTAAATCATGAATGCAATCTTTAACTATTCAGCTACCAAATGCGAAATAGAGAAAGGCATAATTGCTTTTAGAACTTTCGTCTATTGTTAGTAGGAACTGAAGTGGCCTAACATCGCACACGCCGCACGTCCAAAACGGAAGATAAAATGGGGCACGACTTCAGGTTTGAAAAATATGCTCAATCATGCAAATCAACGAAATCGATTGTTTGTCAGCAAGTGTTCAACGCCGTTTTTCACGGTCCTTTGTCACGAAGACAAAGAGCACAATCTTGACCAACAGCGTCAATTTACGCTAAAATTCGCGACTATAAACGCCTTTTTCTCAAATAAGGAGTGGGAAATATCGATTTCCAGGGCAATCTAGATCACAAGGACGTGTAGACGCCCATAGGACCTCGCCGACATTGCTTAATTTCGATTTATAAAGAGAAATTCAAAGAATCATTGCCATATACAAACGGAGAATTGCAGTAGAAATAACATTTTTGCTGTAACGTATTTTAAAGAATGTGTAAGTGTGGTTAATGGGCGTCTATGGGACCGCAAGTACTGGGAAAGCCTCAAGAGGTTAAAAGGAATTTAGCGGTCTATGTTTCATGCAAATTGTGAAAATAGGCCATCGCAGCTGATATTTCAAAGAATTAACATTTTAGAAGTTGAGAAAATCCTGAGGTCTGGAAACACCGACGGAACAGCTCTGAAAACTGATAACGCTTTACTCTTTAAGAAGCCTTTTTAAGGAGGGTTTGCTATTTATTTTAAAATAGAAGAAGGTTAAGTGAGTTTCGTCGTTAATTTTAGGAAAAAAACATCGATTTGGCTTTATGGAGGCTATTAGGAGACTTGTAATTTGGTCTTCAGACCATTAGATGATAATTCGTTTCAAACTTTTTTTTTTAAGTTGTTCACAAAATTTGCTCACTTTCCGTTAAAACATGGTCCTTTTGAGCACTAAATTAGAGCTCATAAATAACATTTTGCTCGAAATCCAGTAAAAAGAATTTCCTCGGAAAACGCCAGAAAAAGTGGTAAAAAGGTGGTTAATCCGACGAAAAATTTAAAAAATTAAAAAAAAAATCCCTTCAAAGTGGGGCTTTTTGGACAAAAACTGAGGAAAATGCTACAAAATTCGGCAAAAAGATCGATTTTCTTATCAATTTGAGGTCTTCAAGCTCAGACTTATGAAAGGTATAAAATTCGTGTAATATTATTTTTAACTTTATACTTCCCCTCCGTTATACTTCCCCTCCCATATACTTCCCCTCTCTTATTCTTCCCCTCCGTTATACTTCTCCTCCGTTATACAGCCCTCCTTTATACTTCTCCTCCGTTATACTTCCCTCCCTAATATTCCCCCTCCGTTATACTTCCCTTCTTTAATACTTCCCCCTCCTATATTTTACTTCTCTTTAAGGAAGTTTTCGTGTTAAGCTCTTCAAACCCTTAAACTTCCCCCTCCGTTATACTTCCCCTCCGTTATAATTCCCCCTCCGTAATACTTCCCCTCCTCTATACTTCCCCCTCTATACTTCCCCTCTCTATACTTCCCCTCCCTTATACTTCCCCTCCCTAATAGTTCTCCTCCCTAATAGTTCCCCCTCCTATATTTTGCTTCTCTTAAAGGAAGTTTTCGTGGTAAGCTCTTCAAACCCTTATACTTCCCGTCTTCCCCTTCTTATACTTCTCCCTAATACTTCCCCCAGTATAACTGGTAGTATAACGGAATACTTCCTCTTGAATACTTCCCCTTCCTATTTTTACTTCTCTTTAAGGAAGTATTTTGGAAGCTCTTCAAACTAGTACTTAACTTTTTTATACATTTTAGGGGATTTTCGATGATTTTTGTACAAGGAATTTCCGTTTTTTGCTTCAAATGAAGAGCGGAAAGGAGTCATCGGCTCCTTAATCGCCACTTTTTTTTCACAAGAGGTATGCGATGATAAAGGTGGCGACATTTGTTTTGTGTAATCGTCGAGTTCTTCGGGTGTTTTCCACCTGTTTTGAAAGGTGGGAGAATCCGGGCCGAATCTCGAGGAAAGAAAAAGGAAAAAAAAAAGGATTTTGTACCTTGGAATAGTGGAACACAACGCGGCTGATTACTTAATATCAAGCCGGGAGTGACTCGCCCCGTTCGCGGCCTCACAAGAGCCCCAATGCGACATACTTTCACTAAGAATTTTTTTTTCTTCTTTTTTTTCAGACGTAAATGCAATTTTTGATTGTTCAATTATTTTATAATCAAATTTTCTCATCGAGTCAAAAATTCCTTGAAGGCCGGCCAACGAAGAAAGTTTTTGGCTCAGCACCAAAAGCAGGGTACCGGAATTGAGCAATCGCAGAAAGTAATTTTTTAAAAATTTAAATTCCTCTTAAAAATGTGGCTTTTTTAAAGTTTTAAGGACAAAAAAAACGATTCCTAAAATGTGGAATTTTTATATTTAAACAATATAATCCTACATTATTTTCAATCTATATTCCTATATTTTACTCAGCCGTTGAAATTTGCTTGAAAGAAATTTTAAAATTTTTTCAAAAATAAACTTTAAGTAAACACATTAATTATTTATTCCCTTCAATAATAGATATTTTAACATTTCACTTGTTTTTAGCGAAATCAATGTTATTTTAAAAGTCAAAAGACCGAATTAGCTTTCTCGACTGAAGAATTGTGCAATAACCCCATCGGGGCGGACAGTTTCATTGGGTATTGCCCATTGGGACTGGTTATGTCAACCTTCCAAAATCTTTTGTGGTCTCCCAACCTGCCAACAATAAACACCTTTTTTCATCATTCAATTTTTTTCGGATTGTAATTACGTGTTGAGGGAAGAAAAGATTCTGAGGTAAAAAAAACCGACCATGTAACTCGTTTTCAATGAAGGTGATTGATTTTTAACATTTTTTTTATTGGATGAAAATTCCTTGCGAGGCTCATCTTTGTGCTCCAAAAGAAGAACGAATCTTTTATTTAGCTAGGGGCTTGGTAGGAGAAACATCATATGTGGAGGACCGCAGAAGCTTAAAAACTCTGTCAAATGAATCTTTGTGTGTGGTACCACCGTCCACACTTTTTCTCTAATTTTCAGCCCTTTGAATAATTTTTTTTACTCCTCTATACGCCTACAAAATATCAAATTAATAATTTGATCAACAAATTGAATAATACTTCCTTCTCCGTTATACTTCCCCTCCCTAATACTTCCTCCTCCGTTATACGTCCCCTATTTAATACTTCACTCCTATATTTTTACTTCTCTTCAAGGAAGTTTTCGTGGAGAGCTCTTCATACCTTATACTTCCCACTCCGAAATACTTCCCCTCCTTTATACTTCACCATCCATTTCACTATCCTCCGTTACACTTCCCTCTTTAATACTTCCCCTCATATTTTTACTTCTCTTTAAGGAAGTTTTTGTAGTAAGCTCTTCAAACCCTTATACTTCCCCCTCCGTTTCACTCTCCTCCGTTATACATCCCCTGCTTTATACTTCCCTCTTCTTTTTACTTCCCCTCCCTAATACTTCCCTCTCGGTTATACTTTCCCTCAATTATACTTCCCTCTCCATTTCACTCTCCTCCGTTATACCGTAGGAGAGTGAAATGAAGGGGGAAGTATAAAGGAGGGGAAGTATAAGGGTTTGAAGAGCTTACCAACGGAGGAGGAAGTATAAAGGAGGGGAAGTATTCCGGGGGAGAGTGAAATGGAGAAGGAAGTATAAGGGTTTGAAGAGTTTACCACAAAAACTTCCTTAATATAAGCAAAAATATGTGATGGGGAAGTATTAAAGAGGGGAAGAATAACGGAGGAATTAATATAAAGGAGGACAGTATAACGGAGGAGAGTGAAATGGAGGGGGAAGTATAAAGGAGGGGAAGTATAACGGAGGGAGAAGTATAAGGGTTTGAAGAGCTTCCAACGAAAACTTCTATAAAGAGAAGCAAAAATATAGGAAGGGAAGTATAAAGAGGGGAAGTATAACGGAGGAGGAAGTATAAAGGAGGGGAAGTATACCGGAGGAGAGTGAAATGGAGGGGGAAGTATACCGGAGGAGAGTGAAATGGAGGGGGAAGTATAAGGGTTTGAAGAGCTTACCACAAAAACTTCCTTAAAGAGACGTAAAAATAAATGAGGGGGAAGTATTAAAGAGGGGAAGTATAACGGAGAAAGGAGTAAAAAGGAGGGGAAGTATACTTCCCCCTCCATTTCACTCTCCTCGGGTATACTTCCCCTCTTTATACTTCCTCCTCCGTTATACTTCCCTCTTTAATATTTCCCGTCCTATATT
The DNA here is from genome assembly GCA_014119065.1 of Orius insidiosus. Lineage (NCBI taxonomy): Eukaryota > Metazoa > Arthropoda > Insecta > Hemiptera > Anthocoridae > Orius > Orius insidiosus. The sequence goes on along the minus strand of JACGAQ010002274.1, from coordinate 35,827 downwards.
TTCCTATATCTTTAATACTTCCCCCTCCTATATTTTGCTTCTTTTTAAAGAAGTTTTCGTTGGAAGCTCTTCAAACCTTTATACTTCCCCATCCGTATACTTCCCTCCGTTATACTTCCCCTCCGTTATACTTCCCCCTCCGTTTCACTCTCCTCCGTTGTACTTCCCCTCCCTAATGCTTCCCTCTCCATTATACTTCCCCTCGTTAATACTTCCCTCCTATATTTTTTATGAAGAATAATTTTTTTTACTCCTCTTTACGCCTACAAAATATCAAATTAAGTAATTTTTTAAAAGGATGTCCGCCTTTCTTTTCCGGAAAGATTTTTAATTCCCCCCCCCCCCCCCGACAAATTTACCTAAACTGTCTTTTATTTAAACAACATTATTTCCCTATTCTTCGCTGAAGACATTTTTTAATTGATCCTTTGTATTATAAGCTAATTAAGACCCACGTGCCCCACCCGTGACAGAAACCATACGGAAAAATAATTTTAAAAGGGAAGTATCCAAAACGATATAATTAGAGGTAAAAGAGGCTTTTTTGCATAGAAGCGTATCGGGGACCTCTCCCACCTTCGAGTCTCTTCGGCGAAGGGTTGGCGGGGGATTCAGGGTGTACCAGTGAGAGTCGTCCAGTCTTCGAGGAGCGGTAGTGGAGATAATGTCCGCCTTATGTTCACTGTGTTAAGTGTGTGAGTGACATTTCTTTTCAATACTACGCGAAAAAAAAAGGAGTTAAAATTTTTTTCTGACAAAAAGAGCAGACTAAGCTTCACCTTTTGGGATCTGTATGGTGGCTCTAAGGAATTCTAATCACCACCCACTTCCAGGCGTGACACTCCCCCACCAAAGTAAGTTTTCAATTTTTTTTAAAATAAAAAATAAACAATACAAACGAAAGTAAACTCTCAATTTTATTGTAATTTTTTTTTATGTGAAAAAAATCAATGTAATTTCTAGTTTTATAGGTTGAAAAAGAAAGGGGGTAATAAAAGGAGACTTCAATGAACGAGAACGAAGCTTTTAGCGTATTTTCATAATTTTTAATATTAAAATCTTTTAATATTTGAATCCCCATCTTCATTATCTTAAGGACGCTTTTTATGCAAATTAAAGACTCCTGAGTAATGACGTCTTCGTAACCTTTATGAAAGTCGTTAAGTAATAAAAAATCAATCCTCTTTCGTAAATGGTGCCCTGAAAATTGAGTCATTGGGAGAAAGAAGAAAGAGTTCTATTGATAGTTCTTTGTGATTTAAGTCACGTCGTAGAAGGGATTTGGACAAAAATAATATTACATAAAATCTGTTCCACTCCCATTTTTTTCTCGATTTCCTTTCACTGTTCTTTATGCTTTCTTTGTCCCGGGCGTTCTTATAAGAAATCATATACTGGGGTTTTTTTAAATGAACAATAAAGTGCGGAAGTTATCAAGTTCTCGTTAAGGGAGACTTTAAAAAGAAATTATTTTTTGATTCTTTTTTTTTTTTAGTATTTAAAATATAGAAAATTTAGAAAGTAAATGCGTGTTTTCTTAACAAAAAAAGAGGGCAGGACGTCATTTCAAGATCGGTCATAGAAGAGCGATTCGGACGAAAGCGACAGTTGTGTTTTTTTTAGGGGATCTAGTGAAACTGGAATTCTGCGGTTCAAAATAAAGGATGGAAGCCATTATAAAAATTTGGTAAAACTATGAAAAAGTACTTTGAAGAATTTCCTAAGAAAACTTCCTTAAAGAGAAGTAAAAATATAGGAGGGGGAAGTATAACAGAGGGGGAAGTATTACGGAGGGGGAAGCACTCGTATAAAGAAGGGAAGTTTTTTTTTTTTTTTTTTCAAAAAATTTTCCGATTTTTTTTTCGAAAATTTTTTAAGAATCAAGGTAGGAATAATGGGATTTTCGCCCAAGGGAGGTGCATCTCGAATCGAGTGGACCTATGAAATTTCTCCCTACTAATATGATAATAATTATTAATGTAGAAAATTAATAATTTTTTTACACCAATAATTTTTTAAAATATAAGGAGTATTTGGTGAGAATTTGGTGAAAATCGGAAAAAACGGTTCGGCCGCAGCGCAGTTTTTAAAATTTCAAACGTGCACATCTCCGCCGTTTTTCGAAATTTAAAAATCGCCGACGATAATTTCTTGTTCAACTATTCAGAAAGGTTGTGTGAAAATTTGGTGAAAATCGGTTGGAAACAGTGGGCGTAAAATGTTCCGGGAAAAATGCTACGGCCGGCCGGCACCACAGACAAAGTTGAGATCGGTAAAGATTCGAATTGACCCTCCGGGGTCTGGAAGACCCTTCCCCAAAAACCGACGAGGAGGGTATCACAACTACATCTTTAAGGAAGTTAAAAACTTAAAACTGTGGAATTTCCACAGAAATTGTGGAAAAGGCTTATACGCCACTTTGGGTAGCCGAAGAGATGGGCCTAAAAAATTAGGCTTTTCATCATAAACTTAGTAAATATTTGTTGTGCAGGCCACAATCCTTTCTGAAATTTCCATTTTTTCAAGATTCCACAAAAAACTCCCCCCCCCCCTACTAAAGACAACCACACAATAAACGCCATTTCAGTTTCGGCAAATTTGAAGACAAAAAATATCAGTTTCTAAATTTTTTAATCATACAAGAGAGCTTTAAATATGTATACGAAGATTCTAAATCTGGCCTCAATAAGTCAAAAAGAAGAAGGGAAGACGAGAAAATGCGGACTTTTTGGAGAAAAACATGATTTTTTTTAAGTTTTTCAATTATTTCAACATTTTCTCTGTTTCGATGCCATGGCAATATGGCAAATTTATAAAAATGGTTATTTTTTAGATTCCTTGAGTAATTAAAAACTATAATATTTTCTTTTATGTTTAAACAAATTTAGACTCTATTTTATTATCTCATTTATAGCTTGGTAAGTGCGTAGTAGTACTTTGGGTTCTTAACAAGGCCTCTTCACTTGGGAAAATTTACAACGTTAAAATTCTAACCGCTACTAAAAGAAGAGGTTTAGCACACCCACATAATTCTATTTTACCATCATCCAAGACAAGAAGATTGCCATCTTCACTTTTCAAGGCATCGTAAACCCAGATTTTATCTCAAGAAGAGTGAAACGTGTATTCAAAACATTTTTTTTTCTCTCCCTCTACCTTCTTTTCGAAAAATCACTTGTAAAACGGTTCCTAAATGCTTAAGATAGCGTGGAAGATTCAATTCAGAAAAGGTTTTCACCTTCAGTTACGTAAAAATAACATGTTTCCTTGATATATGGAAAAATTGTTTTTTTAATAAATACGTGCATATCGAAATGTCTTTTTTTTTCTGAAAAGACGTAACAAAACCTTTCTCCAGGTGAAATATTAGAATTGAATTATAATAAATCAAAATATTTTTTTTAAAATTTTTATGGACCATTTTTTAAAAAATGCCATCTTAAAAGTGCACATTGTATGTAAATTTGAAACGTTTTAGAAATTTTTGATCGCCCATTATTCTGTCGATTTGACTTTTGAAAATGATACTCCGAAATAGTTGAAGAAAGGTGCGGAATTCAAACGCTTTCTCATCTTTCTTTTTTTTATTTGAACAAAAGGTAAAAATTACGTTTATCTTTAGTTATAAAAGATTAATTTGTCTGTTTTACTTCTATTTTATGAAACGCAATGCGGAAAGCTTGCTGGGCGTTGTTTTAATAGTTGGCATTTACTACCGGTTCCCCATGAACTCCACTTTTTTTATCGGAAAGGTCAAATGTATGATTTTTCATCAGAATCAATATCTGCACATTTTAAAGTTCAATTTTTTAACTTCAAAAACATAAAATTAGGTGGGTTCTTTATAATTATATCATAAAAGCCGAAAACTTCGTGTTTTCTGAGGGTTTATTCTGAAAGGAATGTACTGGTTTGAAAAGCTTCCAACGAAAACTTCTAGAGAAGTAACATATAGGAGGGGGAAGTGTAACTAACGGAGGGTACGTGCAACGGAGGGGGAAGTATATGGGAGGGGAAGTATAACGGAGGGGGAAGTATAAGGGAACGAAAGTACTTATAACCAAGGGGAAGTCTGAGGGAGGGGAAGTATAACGGAGGGGGAAGTATTTTTTTCGAAAAATTTTCCGTGTTTTCTTTTTTTTTTAAGAAAAATTTTCTAATTTTGTTTGTCAAAAAATTTTCTAAGTATTTTTTTTTAATTTTCCGAGCTTTTTTTCGAAAAATTTTCCGGGTTTTCTTTTTTAAAGAGCTTTTAACTTCCTCAAGAAGTTACTGTGATACCCTCCGACCCCTGTTACTAGAAAAGGGTCTTCCAGACCCCGTAGGATAAATCTGATAAGTGATCTTTGCCGATCCTGACTTTGTCTGTGGTGCCGGCCGTCCGTCGCCACTTTTTCCGGAACACTTCACGGCCGCAATTTTCATCCGATCTTCACCAAATTTATACACAAGCTTCCTTTCACAGAAATCTTGAAAATGACGAGAGCTTTTTTCGAAATTTTTCAAAATGGCGGAGATATGACTGTTCAAAGATTTAAAATGAGCGCTGTGGGCGTACTGTTGGTCCGATCTTCACCAAATTTTCACTAAACATTCCTTGAATTATTTAAAAATTTTCCATGTTTTAAAATTTTAATTTTCCAAAATTTTTTTTACTTAATAATTTTTCTAGGCAGAAATGTGAGTCACTTCGCCGGCTCGAGGGCGGCCTCTCTTTGGCTAACCGTACTGAATTTCTACCTTGATATAAAATTTTCAAAATAATTTTTTTTTTTTTTTTTTTTAACTTCCTCAAGAATTTTTTAACGGAAAATAAAATGGCGATTTATTAGGTACTTAATTTTTATTTTTTTTTTTTTCAAAAAACAGAAAACGAACAACAATTAAAAAATACCTAAAATTTCTAACTTCCTCAAGACTTACTGCGATACCCACCAAATTTATTCACAACTTTTACAAAAATTTAGTTCTCCTACTTAATACTTCCTCCTCCTGTATCCTTGAGGAAGTATCGTTGGAAGCTCTTCAAACCGGAACTTTTTTTTCTGAAAAATTTTGTAAGTTCTTTTTTTTCTATAATTTTTCTAAGTCTCGAGGTAGAAATAATGGGCTCTTAGGCCTAGGGATGTGCCTATTGTAATGGGTAGAAGTATGAAATTTCTCCCTACTAAAAAAATAATAATTAAAAAGTGGCAATTTTTTTACACCAAAAATTCTTTTGAAATATAAGGAGTAATTGGTGAAAATTTGGTAAAAATCGGACCAACGGTACGGCCGCAGCAAATTTTTAAAATTTCAAACAGCCATATCTCCGCCATTTTTTCGTAATTCAAAAATCGCCCTCGTTTCTTGTTCACCGACTAAAGAAAATTTGGTGAAATCGGTTGAAAACTGAGGCCGTAACGTGTTCAAAAAATGCTACGGCCGGCCGGCACCACAGACAATGTTGAGATCGGTAAAGATCAATATTCGATTTGACCCTCCGGGGTCTGGAAGACCCTTCCCCAAAAACCCGAAAATGTAAAATTTTCCAACAATTTTTAACGGTTTAAATGTCCGCTATTTATTTTCTTTCTCAACCTTTAGAATCTAGATTATTTTTATCGAGGTTTTTAAAAACCAAGAAGCGCGTTTTCCTTCGAATCTTAATCCCCAGAAGGCCAATTAAAAGGATTTTAAATGAACAATTTATCTTTCTTTATCGGTGACAAACAATTTAGCCTGTTTACGTGCAAAATTCGAAAATAAAACTGAAACAGGTAGCTTTCTCCCTCTCTAAAAAAAAAACCTCTTCGCCAGTTTCGTAACAAAGAGAGTGATATATTTTAAACTCATTTCGGCTTATAGAGTTAGACTAAAAAATCCTATATGTGAGGTTGAGTCAAAAAGATCAACATCTGTAACAACGAAATCGACGAACAAGGAAGTTAGTTTTTCTGGATATTAAGCAATGAATTCCAGTTTTCTGTATAAAAGAATGTGGGTAATCAAGGAACTGGTCAGATCGGAATTACAAAAGATTTTTGAAATGACCCATATTTAAGATTAGCGAATAATGCAAAACTGGAGGAAGCCCAAATCACGCGGATAATTCTCAAAAATATGATGAAAACTGTGTTTTTCCTTATGGAAAATAGAAAACTATCATTAATGGTGTTTCTCTGGGAGAAGGACGTAGAAAAGGGGCTTTTTGATCAAAAAACCGAGAAAAACACTAAAATAGCTGGCGTAAAGGTCGAAAAACTTGAAAAATTTCCCTTTGCTATAATCGGATTAAAAGAGAGGTCGCTAGGCTGGGAAATCGTCAGAAAATTCAGTCAAAAGAGGCCTAAAATCTACGGAAAACGCCTGAAAATTGTGGTTTTTTCCGATGGAGTACAGCTCAAAGGGTGTCAAAAATTTGGTTAAAACGTGTTTTTTATTTTTTATGGGTTTTTGACTTATCGGACGCTTATTTAGAATTTTTTATTGACTAGTTTCGCACCCAAGTGGGCGCCTCTTCAGAACGTGTTTTTTTTAGCAAAAAAATTGAATAAATAGCTGTACTATGATTAAAGATGGTCTCTTGGCTTGAAACTAAAAAAAAGTTCGAAAACTCAAAAGTTTTAAAACGGAGAAAACCCAGTTTCTAGGCAGTGACACTGAAAGAACGCCTAAAAATTTAGGGCCCTTAAAATCAGGTACTGCCATTTAGTGTATTGCTTTTAACTTCCTTAAAGAAGTTATTGTGATACCTCCACGTCGGGTTTTTGGGAAGGTCTTCCAGACCCTAGGGTCAAATCGAATATTGATCTTTACCGATCTCAACTTTGTCTGTGGTGCCGGCCGTCCGTAGCATTTTTTCCGGAACACTTTACGGCCACATTTTCAACCGATTTTCACCTAATTTTCTTTGAACAAGAAACTAACGAGGGCGATTTTTGAATTTCAAAAAAATGCGGAGATATGTCTGTTTGAAATTTTAAAAAATTCGCTGCGGCCGAACCGTTGGTCTGATTTTCACCAAATTTTCACCAATTATTCCTTATATTTTTTAAGAATTTTTGGTGTAAAAAATTTTCATATTTTTTTGCATTAATTATCATTTTGGTAGGGAGAAATTTCATACTTCCACGCCTTACGAGAGGGACGTCTCTTGGGCAAAAATCCCATTATTTCTACCTTGATACTTAAAAAAATTTTTGAAAAAAAAATCCCCCTCGTTATACTTCCCCTCCTTTGTACTTCCCCTCCCTTATACTTCCCCTCCCTTACATTTCCTCCTCCGTTATACTTCCCCTCATTTATACTCCTCCCCGTTCTACCTACCGACTGCGCCAAAAATGTAAGTTAACACGGCCCCCTTGTTATCCCTCGAGAAATTAAATGCTGGATACGGGTCTGTAAATCATTCGTATGCAAAATAGCATTACAAAAAAAAACTTCTGCCAGCAAAAAAATTCATAAATCTTAAAATCTATGATCTTCGTTGAAGTTCGAAGATTAATTACATTTTAAAAGATTAGAGGATCGAAGACGTGAATCGATAAAACGAAAATTAATCATCTCTGTGATCCCGGCGCTTCGGGGGGTCACAGCGTGACTTCTTCGGTCACCAGGTGTTAAGTATTCCTCGGTTACAGAAGTTAATTTCTCAATTATTATATAATAAACGCCCTTGAGAAAACTTCCCTCTCCTTTTTAATCCTTTTCGGTAAAACCCATTTTTTCGGTATACAAATTTAAAGATGACCTTTAAAAAGAAGATCCTTGAATCAACTTTCTAAAGACGTCACGTGAAGTATCGCAGTAGCTCCTTTTTTTTCACTTCTTTTTTTGGGTGTAAATTGCGATATCCTTGAATCGGATATTTTTAAGTGCGGAGAAAACAATAGGGGAATTTTCAGTAGTTTGACGTCTAGCAATCTTGATTGATTTCCATTCCTTACAAGGCACCATGTGAAAGAAAAAGGACTTTATGTATGTCAGGGTTGTTTTCATCGGGGAAAAAAAATTGTATTTGTTATTAATAAAACATTAAATTAATTTTAATTTTAAACATCTAGGCTATGTTCTAAGTGGTTTGGAAAAGATTTTTTGGTGCCCTAAATTAATGAATCCATAATGTAAGTGAAAGATTGATTAGCGATCGTCCTTGAAGAAAATGGACCAATGGGATGTAAGTTTAGGGCAACATTGTTCTTTTTTGTCCTTGAAGAAAATGACCAATGGGATGTAAGTTTAGGGCAAACATTTTTTTTTTTTGGCTTTGTTATAAGTAGGAAAAGATTTGGGTGTCCTAAATTAATGAATCCATAATGTAAGTGAAAGATTGATTAGGGATCGTCCTTGAAGAAAGTGGACCAATGGGATGTGAGTTTAACTTAACGAGGACAACCGAGAGTGAGAGAGAATCTTGAGAATCAAGTGTCGTTTCTCCTATAAAACTGACGTCACTCCTTCAGTAGCTATTCGATTTGTTTAAATCGAACTAGGAAAATAGGAACAATTTGTTCACGTGAAGGGGGTTCATCCGAGCGTGGAGGAAAGTCAAAAGAAGACACGAGGAAGGAGTTGCAGAAGTCCCGGGTTTTCTTTTTCTTCTAAAAACCTACCTTCACACTCCTGCATTAGTTTAAGCCTGTTAACCATCTGGGTCGTCTTTAATAACTCTCTCTCCCGTGGTTTACTGTTCCACTCGTGAATATAATAAAACGTGTCCAATTATAAACCATCCCGTGTCGCTTTCACGTTTTGATTCCCATTTTTAATCCATTTACAATATCAAATATTGAACGGTTTTGTCTCTTCAAAATCATTGCCCTACTATTTTGCCTGATATTTCAAACATTCTTCCAGTTGTCTCTAAAGGAATTTGGAGACATTTCTAGGATTTCTAAGAGCTAAGACATAATGGCATTTTTAGAAAAAAAAAACTGTTCTCACTTGTTTTTTAACCTTCTACTAGGCATTTGAAGGCATTTTAGAGTGATTTCAAGCATGTTTCAACCCGATGGAATTTTTTAGCTTCCTTTTTATTTGTCTATTGATTCTTTTCCAGCAAAGGAACTCTCTTTTCTGGATTTTCAGAGGTTTCGTGGCTCTTTTAGGCAAGAAACCTCCTTTTTTACGAATTTTTGGAGGTTTTCCTCAATCTTTTGACCAAAGAGCCCACTTTTTTTTTTTTTGTTTTTATTGATTTTTTTTTCGAAGGAACTCTCTTTTCTGGATTTTCGGGGTTTCGTGGCACTTTTGCCCAAAAAAAAAACTCCATTTTTCGGATTTCGGACGTTTTCCTCAATCTTTTGACCAAAGAGCCCATTTTTTGCAGACCTTTCAGTATTCTACCCTAGAATACGCTTAAAATTTTTCGATGGTTCGACCAATTTGGTTTTAGCATATTCGGGCAAATCCTTTAACGGTTTTTAAGCGTTTTTTAGTCTTTGGGCAAAAACCTGAAAAAACGGGTTTTTGGGCAATTTATGACGTTTTTTGGCGAAAACCATTTTATCATTTTCCTCGTTCTTCCAGCAAAAAGACTCTCTTTTACCGGATTTTCGGGGGTTTCGTGGCACTTTGCCCAAAAAAAACTCCATTTTACGGATTTCCGGAAGTTTTCCTCAATCTTTTGACCGAAACAGCCCACTTTTTAGACTTTTCAGTTTCTACCTAGAATACGCTAATATCGTTTCGATGTTTCGACCAATTTTGGTAGCATATTCGGCAAAAAGCCTCCTCCTTTAACGTTTTGAAGCGTTTTCTTAGGTTTGGCCGAAAACCCTGAAAAAACGGGTTTTGGGAAATTTATGACGTTTTTTGGCGAAGAAAACCATTATTATGATCATTTTCCTCGTTCTTCGCCAAAAGACTCTTTTACCGGATTTTCGGGGGTTTCGTGGCACTTTGCCCAAAAAAACTCCATTTTTACGGATTTTCGGACGTTTTCCTCAATCTTTTGACCGAAACAGCCACTTTTTTGCAGACTTTTCAGTATTCTATCCTAGAATACGCTTAATATCGTTTTCGATGGTTCATCGACCATGAAAAGCCCTTCCCGGATTCTGGGGTTTTGGTAGCTTATTCGGCAAAGTCTGCCTTTAACGGTTTTTAAGCGTTTTCTTTGGTCTTTTGGCCGAAAAACCCTGAAAAAAACGGGTTTTTGGGAAATTTGTGAGGTTTTTTGGCGAAGAAAACCATTTGATCATTCCTCTTTTTCCAGCCAAAAGACTCCACTTTTTTTCACTATTTGCGAAAGAAAGCGATTAATAATTGTTTCCCAAGGTTACGGCCTATAAATACTATTTAGATCAACTTTTAAGACGTTTTTCTCAGTTTTTCGGATAAGATACACCCTTTTTGACGACCCCAATGGCATTTTTCTAAGGTATTGGAGAGTGTCAACTCCAAGTTCTCTGGACTGGGTTATTCGTCTATATCTCGGCTCGCTTTAGACCCCACAACTTGAAATTTTTTATATGCGTTTTCTAATATTAATAAAAAGCCTAGCAAATTTCAAGTTGATCAGCTCACAGGTAACAGAGATATAGAACTCTGAAAACCTTTGGAGCTTCCGGGGACCGCTTCGTCAGCCACTGCTCTCCAGATCATGAAATCGACGAAAAGAACGTCATTTACAGTTTTTGGCATTGTTGCTTTAGATGCGTAATCGATATCTGAGACGCAGAGGGTCCAGAGCAATTATCGTTTAATTACTCCATTGGGATTGTTAGTTTAGTATTCATTACAACATTCCGGCTAAATTCACTTCAATCTTGATAATTAAACGATGTTTTGTTCAATGAGCTTTTAGGTCAAAAACCTTTGAGTTTTCTCAGAGATTGAATTTTCCTTCTCAAAAGTTTCATAAACCGAAAACGTTCATTATAACCGGTGAACCTGAAGGCTGCCCCTGGCCGGCTTTATGACATAATGTTCGTATTGTACGCCCCATATTTAGCGTGTTATTCAAGTCGGGGCCGTTTATGTAACGCCCTCGGGTGGAGTTAACTTTGATAACGTTATATAAAAGTGCCCAAGAAATATAGATCAAAATCGAGTAATTTAGAACTAAAAACTCACGATATTGCAACAGTTCATTTTTATCAAAAACTCATTACTTTCAAGTAAACTCAGGAAGTGTCCTCAGGCCAAGGATCTTGTGGGAAATATTAATCAAGTTCGTAGTAAAATTAGTTTTATCTTCTTTTCGAATCTGTTTTAACGAGGCGTTTAGAAGGTTGGTGCTTTACAGCAATTACTGCCGACGTCGCCATGAAAATCAGTGATTTTTATGCTTCCCGGTAGACAAATTGTGGAGAAACGGTGATCAGAAGGGAATTTTATGTCTTTCTTCATTCTGAATCTTCCTGAAGACCTTAAGAGAAGATGAAATTCGCTCTACAAAAAGCAGAGATATTGAACTTTTAAAACCCGGTTTTTTCATGGTTACCGAGTTTTTATGATAATAAATAGTTGTTTAAACGACCTTTCAGCCGAAAATGGATTTCAGAGAACTAATTTCCTACTCACAGTGAACAAGAAAAACACATTTTTTGCCAGATTTTGAGGTGTTTTCCTCAATTTTTCGTCCAAAAGGCCGAATTTTTGGGGTGATATTCTCAATTTGTCCCTACAGGCCATTTTATCCGATTTTTGAACGTTTTATTTATTTTGTGTCTGAAAAACCCTCTTTTTCGGGATTTTCTGGCGTTTTCCTCGAATTTTTGTCAGAAAGTTCTCCTTTTATCGGTTTTCGAGGTTTTACCTCGGTTTAAGTTTAAGAACCTAATAGAGCCGTCCTATGGCAAGTGGAGGTGGCTTAAACATTCTAGAGCCTTCTATTGGTCAGTGGGAGTGGCTTAAACTATTCTAGAGCCTTCTATGGTCTGTGGGAGTGGCTTAAACTATTCTAGAGCCTTCTATTGGTCTGTGGGAGTGGCTTAAACTATTTAGAGCTTTCTTGTGGGAGTGGCTTAAACTATTTAGAGCTTCTGTGGTCTGTGGGAGTGGCTTAAACTATTTAGCTTTCTATGGTGTGGGAGTGGCTTAAACTATTAGAGCCTTCTATTGGTCTGTGGGAGTGGCTTAAACTCTTAAGTTTCTGCTGGTCGTGGGAGTGGCTTAAACTCTAGGCTTTTGGTCGTGGGAGTGGCTTAAACTATTCTAGGCCTTCTTAGGTCTATGGGAGTGGCTTAAACTATTCTAGAGCCTTCTATTGGTCTGTGGGAGTGGCTTAAACTATCTTACAGTTTTCTGGTCGTGGGAGTGGCTTAAACATCTTAGCTTTTCTGGTGTGGGAGTGGCTTAAACTATTCTAGGCCTTCTTAGGAAGTGAGGTGGCTTAAACTATTCTAGAGCTTTTTAGGTCTGTGGGAGTGGCTTAAACTATTCTAGAGCCTTCTATTGGTCTGTGGGAGTGGCTTAAACTATTTACAGCTTTCTGGTTGGTGGGAATGGCTTAAACTATTCTAAAATGGCTTAAACTATTCGTCTAGGTTTTTTTTTTTTTTTCTAATTTTCAACCCAATAAAATAAAAGCCTTTTTGGGGTTTTTAGGGCTTTGCCCAGAAACGCCCTTTTTCTCTCTTGGAATTTTTTCTACCCGACTGTTAAAAATCACCGTTTAAAAAAAATTTTCTAAAAATGACGAATGTGTCCTTCGCAGGAGCTAGCCACTCCTAATATCAGTCTCTACCTCAGATTCCCACTCTCCTGGACCTTTTTAATAGGTTGCCCTTCAATAAAAGAAGGTGCGATTGACTATTTAACCACGGTGTGGTTAGCTCCTCCATTGTTACCAACGAATACAATAGACCCTATTGTTTCAAATAAATAAAACCTGTCGGGCGGTACTTCTTATTGACGTATTATTTCCGAGGACAATGCCGCACGTAGGATTCGATTTCGGCGCTTGCAAATCCTTCCAGGGTCTTCTTGTCAAACTGACCCTCAAACAAAAAAAGTGCAGTCTGACCAACCTAAATTTTTAAGACCAACGTTCTCTCGTTTTTTTATTGGTTAAAAGAGATCAAAAAATCGTCAGGCATTTTTTTTTCCTGTGTTCGTTACTTCCGGAATAAAAAAAGATAATCATTTTGAGATTTTATGAAGCAATTAATTTCTTTTTCATCCCGTTCTACGTCCTCGTTTTTTTATTTTTAAATTAAGCTTTACGGCCTGAGAGTAAAAGGGGTTTTAGTTAATCTTTTTAAATAATGCAATAACCCATTAAAAAAAAGAAGTCTGTTACCTAAACTTTTTAAATAAAATAACACGATTGTGACATCTAAAAAAGAAAATATTTTATGACCGGCTTATACCGGCTGAAAAAGGTTTTTCTTGTCTTTTTCTGATGAGTGATTAACTGAGATGAGATGGTGGAAAAAAATGAAAAGGGAAAAATAGAATTCCGTTTAGTATGTGCGAGCCGGAATGGCAGATATCTAGATCCGCTCGGTTGCATCGTACACGGCGCATACATCAGACGCGATGACTCGAGCGAGAGGGAGAAAGTGTAGCAGTTACCTCTCCTCGTAGAAAGTGTTTTTTTTTCGTACACACTCCAAGATGTGTTGTTCGCTTATATGAATCCCGGGCTCCGAATGTGAAAACTCTTCCTCGGTTCTAATCCGCAAAAGCCGGATAACCGGCCACCGCGGACGAGACGCCCACCCCTCCCGCCATGAATTCCAAATCACCCCCACTTCCTTTCTTCCACTTCCGCCTAACATCAAAACTTTCGGCTTCATTTCAATTTTCTCGACACCCACGTAATTGATTTGAGATAAATATAATCCATTTTATCGCACGTGTCATTTCACTTCTGTCGCCGTGGAAATTCACACGCAAACTCATGGTTTTTTTTCGAGCGCAATTTTTAGAGCAATTATCCCAAAAAAGATTAAAAAAGCGATACTTTTACTTCAACGAGTTCCATTAATAATTAATTAAGGTAATGAATGTAAAGCAATTAATATGAACTTTTTTCAATTCCTAGCAAACTATAATTAAATCACGTTCATTAGGTTTTTCCCCGTGAAAATAAAAAAGTTAAAATATATCCAGTTTCTGACGAAGTGTCGTTTCCTTGTTAAAAATAGCGTTATTGTGATACGATAAATTGTTTTCAAGGAATCAAGGCCGTCCGACGTCGCCTTTTTTCCGGAATGCCTTGGCCACGGATTTTTACCAAATTTCTTCCATTGAAGGTGTCGAGGGTTTTTTTAAACCATCTATGGAGGGTATCACAATAAATTTTTTTCTTCTTAGGTACTTGATTTTTTAACTTCCTTAAAGAAGTTATTGTGATACCCTCCACGACGGGTTTTTGGGGAAGGGTCTTCCAGACCCCGGAGGGTCAATTCGAATATTGATCTTTACCGATCTCAACTTTGTCTGTGGTGCCGGCCGGCCGCCGTAGCATTTTTTCCGAACACTTTACGGCCACAGTTTTCATCCGATTTTCACCAAATTTTCACACAAATTTCTTTAGCCGGTGAACAAGAAACTAACGAGGGCGATTTTTGAATTTCAAAAAAATGACGGAGATATGTCTGTTTGAAATTTAAAAAATTGCTGCGGCCGAACCGTTGGTCAGATTTTCACCAAATTTTCACCAATTACTCCTTATTTTTATTTTTGGTGTAAAAAAATTGCCACTTTTTAATTATTATTTTTTTTAGTAGGGAGAAGGTAAGAAGTTCTAGGCTTCATCAATGACATCAGATGACAAATATTCTTCACAAAATCCGCGATAAATTGGTTTGGCCACTCCTCTGGAGTTGGCCCTGATAGGGCGCCACGGCAATATGGCGAGAGCCCCCGCCTGGTCCTCCCCCCTCCCTTAATGGCCTTATGGGCTAGTCCAGAAAAGAAGAAGAATGGATTAACCAATGAGGAAGAAGTCCTCTTGCTCATCGGTTAAATCCTATTCTTCTTCTTTTTTAAAAATAAAAAAAAATGTAGGGAGAAATTCATACTTCTACCCATTACGCGAGGCACATTCGTAGGCCAAAGAGCCCATTGTTCTTGACACTTATTTCTACTTAGCTTTTAACCTTTTTTACGCAAGAATGGCCACGATCCGTCTGTACTCGCGCTGAATGAGCTTCAACATTTTTATTTATTTTGAGAAAGTTACCTCGTGTAGCTCCAGAGACAGAGCTTTTGAGCGTTTTTTTGTGATGCTAATCGTCGACGACTTTTCATGTCTTATATTCAAAAATCAAGCATTTCACAGGAATGTAGGCCCATTTTAACGTTCTCTTGCCGAAAAACACATTTTTGTGCGATTTCTATCGACTATGCACCAAAAAACCCAATTTGCAGATTTTTGGGGCTTTTCTTACATTTTCTGGTCCAAAAGCACCGGTTACTATACTCCTGGTGTCTGAAAACCGTCGAGGTGATTGCACTTCCTTCAGGGAGAGAATTAAGCATAAAAAATATCACCTTATTATCCAACTACTTTAATAAGATGCATGCGGTCAGAAATTGGCAAACATGCACTTTCTAAACATCACGAATTCTCGCAATATTAACGATTTCCCGTTTTGTCAAAATACAGAGCGCTTCCTGAGTCTTGAGATGTGGAGGTCAAGGAGGTGCTTAAGAAAAAGATTTCGAAATGTCGACCTTTTAAGAGGACAAAAAAACGTAAAGACAATTGAGCTCCTTAAAAAAAGGGTGAAAGTCATTTTCGGGAAATCAGAACCGTTTGCCCAATACTCCATGAATGGCTTTCAAATTGGCGACAAAACAAAAGGATTTCGGTGGAAAGTAATCGGTCACTTTCTTGACTGAAAAGTGGGGAAGAATCCTCAACGATGGGGAGTCCAGGAAGCGGCGTGCAGTGAATAGCGGGCGTTCGACCGACTCCGTGACTGGAGAATAAACAATACACGAACCCCCTCACTTCCTATCGACTTCATAACTCCCATTTCCATAAAACGCCGATCTGTTATGCGATATTTAAATGCGGGACGATTCATGAACTCATTAAACCCATCTGAATTCTTCCGTATTTCCCTGAAAATCTCAGAAAGCTTGAAATTAACCACCTTTTCCCTTTTATAAAGAAGTTACTTCCCAGTTCTCACTAGACTATAAATATGAACCATCTTCTTTCTGATTGATTTTCTATGTAGTATGCCTTTGAAACTGATTTATGGTGACGTGAAGCTATTTATTTTCAATCTTCTTTAATTTTTTTGTGTTTTTTTATGGCTTTCTCTTTATTTCTTAAACTCGTCCGGTGGCAAATCGCCGCCCTCCTCCCCAAAAAAATATTTTCAGACATGAAAAAACGCGAAAGTGTTTCTCTTGTTCAAAAGATCTTAAAAACGCCCAAAAGAAGAAAACCCTGTGGAAACCCTTTAAAAAGGCTTTTCTGGCCTTGAGATGAGTGGTGGAAAAGTTCTTTTCAGGGCACCTGCTACCGTATATTAACGTCCTTTCAGAAGTTATTGTGATACCCTCCACGTCGGGTTTTTGGGAAGGGTCATCCAGACCCCGGAGGGTCAAATTTGATCTTTACCGTCTCAACTTTGTCTGTGGTGCCGGCCGGCCGTAGCATTTTTCCGAAACACTTTACGATTTTCACCAATTTTCTTTGGTCGGTGAACAAGAAAACGAGGGATTTTGAATTTAAAAAAATGGCAGATATGTTTTGAAATTTTAAAAATTCGCTGAGGCCGAACCGTTGGTCCATTTTCACCAAATTTTCACCAATTACTCTTATATTTTTAAGAATTGTGGTGAAAAAAAATTATCATTTTAGTAGGGAGAAATTTTACTTCCACGCCTACGAGAGGGACCTCTTTTGGGCAAAAATCCCATTATTTCTACCTTGATACTACAAAAATTTCAAAAAAAAAAAAAACTTAAAAAGCAAATTTAAAAAGAAAATTTAGACGAATTTTCGAAAAAAAAAAAAAAAAAAAAAAAAAAAAAAAAAAAAAAAAAAAAAAACTGAAAATTTTTGAAAAAAAAACTGAAAATTTTTCCAAAAAAAAACTTGGAAAATTTTTCGGAAAAGAAACTTAAAAATTTTTGAAAAAAACTTCGCCCTCCGTTATACTTCCCTCTCCGTTATACTTCCCCTCCCTTATACTCCCCCCCCCTTTTTTTTCTCTTTAAGGAAGCTCTTCAAACTAGTGCTTTTCTTACGTAGGCCCCCTTATAAAATTAAATCCTACACTACTAATCAATGTTTGTTTTTCGCCTCCCTGTTCACGCCAATATTTACTTCATAATCCATAATTCATTTTTTTTTCTTTTTTGTTCCAGAATCGGATCATGCGGTGGAATGATTTATGGATAGCAATCGGTAAGCATTTTTGACATATTAAAATTTCATGTTTGAAATTTAAATTTTCATTGTTTGGTTATGCAAATATGACGAAAGATATGTGGAGTTTTAATATGAGAAAACGTCCTTGAGAATTTGAATTTAGATCGAGATTCTGCAGAAATCTTCGTTGTAAATGTCAAGAACGCCGATCTTGTATGCAGGGTCCATCAAAGTCGAAAGTTGCGTCAGGGTATCACCGTTACCTAACGGAGCCACGCCTCTTCCTTTATCAAATAACACGTTTATCAGTAGCTCTCGACGAACTTTTTCAATGCCAATTATCAAAAGATTTGAAAGTTCATTTTAGACATAACAGTGACAAATCCGGTTGCGTTCTGTCAACAGTAGCCTCTGTATAAAATATGGTTTCTCCATTATCTTGGGGCGGTTGGTCTAAGTTACGCAAGGAAAGCACGTGTGAGGGGACGTTCACCTTCCACACGTGACTCTCGTCTATAACGCTGAAACTGTAAGCTCAGAGATCTTTTTTTAAAAATAAGTTCGACTTTCATAGCTCAGAAAAGCCTTCGGGTTTCCTTGACTTTCGCTTTCTGGACAATCTCTTTAGAAAAATTCGGTTTAATACCTGAGACAACGCCCACCTGCTTTGTAGGGCAAGGGAAAGGAAAATAAGTTCGCCTTCTATAATTTCGTGACCGAAAGTTTATTTACATTTTTTTTCCAAGTCTCAGGTGTAGAATGCCCATTAGAAGCAATTAGGTAAAGGATAGACCGGTGATGATTAAGAATATGTGGGACGTGGGATTATTCGTCCTCGTCGAAAAGAAACAATACGAAAATAATTTTTTCGCTGAACTTGATTTTTTTAAGAGACAACAACCTTGTGCACAAAAAGTAGAAGTGAAAGAATCTATTTTTGAATCATTTAAAGGTCAACTGGTTTTTCTTGTTCTGGTCCAAATTATAAGTCGTGCGAATCAAGTGAAGCGTTAAAAAGGAGAGAACGAAGGTTAAATATTATATTCGAGGTCTTTCTAGAAGCCCCTTAAGCTATCAAGTTGCAGCAGGTGAAATAAAAAGTCTAAAAATGGTGTTTTTGGGCCGGAAAACATATAAATTTTTTTGTTTATACAGTTCCTTGATTTTTGGTGTACAAACACCAGTTTCGTGGGGTTTCCGAGCGTTTAACACCTTCCTTACGAGTTTTGAGTAATTTTTTTCGATTTTCTGGTATGGAAAACGCGTTTTAGGTGTTTTACAGGCGTTGAACATCTTTTTAGCGGCGTTAGGAAATTTTTCCTCCATTTTCTGGTCGAGAAAAAAGGTTTTTTGGCCTTTCAATATTCTTTTGCCTAATAAAAACCCTTTATACCAATACCTCTGGTTCATTTGAGGATTTTACCGTATTCATTGATTTTTGGTGTAAAAACACCAGTTTCATGAGGTTTCCGAGCGTTTAATACCTTTCTTACGAGTTTGGGTCATTTCTTTTGATTTTCTGGTATAGAAAACCGCGTTTTATGTGTTTTACAGGCGTTGAACATTTTTTTAACGGCATTTTTAAAAATAAAAATTTTTTAGGAGGAAAATTGATAATATGGTGTTTCTTGGCCAGGAATTTAAAAAACCTCATAATTCAGCTGGAAAAGGAATTAAATGTTCAAAAAATTGATAAAACGCCTCAAAAGCGAGGGGAAAAAGTGGCTTTTTGGCCAAAAAGTCAGAAGGAGCAACGACTGGAAAGGAGTTTCTTAAGACTTGGAAGAAAGACCGAAGAAGACGCTAAGAAATTCGACAAAATGGGCGATTCTTTAACTGAAAAGCATTGAAAATCCCATGAAGATCGTTTCTTTGCTGAAAATCCTAGAAAAACTCTTGAAAATTTGGTACAGCGGCTGTTTTAAAGGGAAAAAGTGTAGTTACAAAGATGCATAAGGATGTTTTTTGGTCAGTAATCCAAGGAAAACGGACTTTAATCCTTTAATTTGGAGCAAAAGACCGTCGAAAACGCCGGACACTTTGTTGAAAAGGGTGTCGCTCGGGCGAAAGTCCGTCGAAAACGCCGGACACTTCGTTGAAAAGGGTGTTGCTCGGGCAAAAGACCGTCGAAAACGCCGGACACTCCGTTGAAAGGGTGTTGCTCGGGCAAAAGACTGTCGAAAACGCCGGACACTTCGTTTTACTAACCAAAAAAATTGCAAAAAGAGCAGAAGGATGTTTCTTGGTCAGAAATCCAAGGAAAACTAACTTTAATCCGCTGGGAAGGAGTTTTTAGTCGGAAAAACATCTTGAATCCGGAAATATGTGGCTCTTTAGCCAAAAATCGAGAACAACTTCCAAAAGTGTTTTCCAGCCTGAAAGACTGACAAAACACCAGAAAACTCTGCAAAAAGTGTATTTTTTGAACTAAATCTACCTAGAAAAAATCCTAATACCACGAAACTCCTGTTTTAGGGATGAAAAAAAAAAGTTTTAAAAAGGAATCACTTTTTAAATATTATTTATTTATATTTTATTTTATTTATTATTTATTTTAAACCCCATTTTTACTGGATTTTCAGAAGTTACCCTACATTTTTAATATTTCAGCCCCATTTTTACATGACAATTTCCTCAGTTTTTTTTTTTTTTACAGAAAAATGCAAATTTTGCCTTGATTATCTGACGGAAAAACCCAATTTTTACAGTTTTTCTTGGTTTTTTGGCAATGAAACCTATTTCACATGACTTTTGGTTTTTTGAAGAAAAAAACCAATTTTTACAGATTTTTAGTTGTTACCGTAAGTTTTGCGATATTGCAGCCCCTTCTCAAAAATGACAATTTCCTCATTTTTTGTCACAAAAACCTCCTATTGGGAGTTTTTCTCGTTTTTATATCAGGAAAACCCCATTTTTTACCGAAATTTTCTAAGTCCTCCTCGGTTTTAATTACCCTGACCTCCCAACAATACAGATTGATGGTAAAATCTACCACAGCCAGGTTTAATTTACATTCTTGTTTCCATCGATCGATATCGCAGCCCCTTGTCAGAAAATGAAAATTTCCTCAGTTTTTAGACAGAAAAAACCTAATTTTTGGAGTTTTTCTCAGTTCAAATCGTGATTTCAAACGGTGATTTCAAAACGTCACATTTTTTTCTCAGAATCCAGGATACTAAATTAATTGTTACGCAATTAATTTATAAAATTAAGGAATCGTAACAAATGTAAATAAACTTTCTATTCGAAACGAATTGCTTAATCGTGATGAGCATGCCTGGCAAATAGGAAGAATGTACCTCCTAATTAAAGTGTTTTTATTGACTTTTTTTTGTTTTCGAACGAAAAATCAAACTTTCTCTATATTTGTTTCAATAGATGACCCTTGTGGGTGAAAATTGCGAAATTGTGATATCATTACATAATCGGAAGAATTTTAAAAAAATGGACTGCCACAATTACCACCTTATGTTAACAGATAAAAGAGGCCTTTTACGTGACTTGTTCACTCTGTTCGTGTCCTCGCTCCTGGGTTTGAAACACGTCGCTTCACCGCATCATGTGGAAATCCTGCAGACCACACGATCCTATACGGTCACGAATCGGCAATGGGAATAATAATATGTTTGACAAAAAAAAAATCCGATCGACTTCACGGAATTTAAATGCGATCGCTTTAAACTAAGTTAGGTCATGAAACATTTCTCAACATTCTGAAAGCCGTCTATCGTCGTTATTTTGATAACTTAGGCCTGTAGCCCCAGGAAATTCCCGCAGGAAACAACTCCATAACTAATAAGAATAATAAACCTCTCGAAATAATATAAGCAGGTTGATATACTGTATGTGGAGAATCTACCTATAAGGCGTTTTAACTTCCTTAAAGAATTTATTGTGATACCTCTACGTCGGGTTTTTGGGAAGGGTCTTCCAGACCCGGAGGGTCCCGATCTCAAATTGTCTGTGGTTCCGGCCGGCCGTAGTATTTTTTCCGGAACACGTCACAGCCAAGTTTTCAACCAATTTTCACCAAATTTTCACACAAATTTCTTAAGCCGGTGAACAGAATTTCGACAAATTTTTGAATTTGGAAAAATGGCGGAAATGCGCGTTTTTTTTTTTAAAAACTGCGCTTCGGCCAAACCGTTGGTCCGATTTTCACCAAATTTTCACCAAATCGTCGCGTTAATTCTAACACTGGACAAGTCATTATTCCAAGGTTTTCAGGAGAGCCAAAATAGGATTAATTTCTCATTTGATCAATGCATTACCTGTTGGCTAAATCGTAAACTACGCGTTTTCTGTTGGTAATAGGGTTAAACTACCAACCGAATTGATTCTCAAAAATTTACCATCAGAAACTACCTAACTCAAAATTGATAAAAAATGACTTATCCAGTGTTAGAACTAACGCGACGAAATACTCCTTAAATTTTTTACGAATTTTGAAGTAAAAAATTGTCACTTTTTAATTATCATTTTATTTAGTAGGGAGAAATTTCATACTTCCACCCGTCACGAGAGACACATCCCTAGGGCAAAGAGCCCATTATTTCTAGCTTGAAACTTACAAAAATTTTCGAAAAAAAAACTGCAATTTAACAAGGAAACTTAAAATAAGTTCAAAAAAAACTTGAAAATTTTTCGAAAAAAAAACTTGGAAAATTTTTTGAAAAAAAATACTTCCTCCTCCGTTAATCTTCCCCTTCCCTTATACTTCCTCCTCCTTTATACTCCCCCTCCTTATACTTCCCCTCCTATATTTTTACTCTCTTAAGGAAGTTTTCGTTGGAAGCTCTTCAAACTAGTGCTTATTGTTCAAAACACACCATTTTTGGCAATTTTTGGGAATTTTCTTTGATATTTCTGCCAAAAAATCACACACACTCTTGGGCGTTTTCAACCATCTACCGAAAAACCCCTCTTCTTCTTCACTCTTCGGTCTTACGTGCCCTGACCTTGAAAACAAGAAATTCGAACAAATGCTCATCAGCAACTGAACCTTTTTTGCCCAAAGGGAAGACGAGGAAAACGCAAGAAAACCGCTATAAAACCGTACAAAAAAAGGTGCAGAAGGATTTTTCTCATGTTGAAAGGCTGATTTTTGTTCAAAAAACTTGAAAAACTGCCTAAATTTAGGGAATTTCTTCACAATTCTTGAAGTTATGAATATCAGTTCAATGGCGGAAGATTCAAAAAATTAGCATATGAAGCCATAACGGAAAAGGAAGGATTAATCCATCCAAGGCGGATTTTCGGCAAGAATTTTCCCTCAGAAAAAAAGGAAAATCTTATGATTAAATAGAGCACGGAAAGCTATACCATAACATCATATAATTAGTCGATAATGGGTACCCTGGCGTCTTCTGCAATGGCGTTTTTTTCAAAGCGCCTGTTAACAGGTTGTTTACGAACGGCATAAAGAGTGAAAGGGCATTTAATTTTGACCTTCGCCGCGGTTCCTTTCCTCATTACAAACGGAATCAACAAACACGTTCGCCCTCATTGCCTGATCGATCAAAGTTGTGTAACATGACAGGCGTTTTCTCGGAGTTTTACTCATGCTGTCACATTGATGACGTCTTTTCATCATGTCATCAACATTCGAAGTCGCAATGACGCAAGATTCATTTCACACCTTAAGAAAATAATTAACAGAATCATAAAATATTTATTAAAATTTCTTAACATGTTACACGAATTCTCAAGAGTTCTTAAGCTGAGGGCAACAGGTCAAGGATGGGAGAAAAATCGTAAATCTAAGAGGTTCCCAGAGATTTGGATCTTATTGATGGGAACTGAGAGTACAAATTAAAATTTAAGAATGATAGAGTTACAAAACAGTTTTGATGCAACGAGAAGGAAGGGTGCAATTTAAGTTTAAAGTACGTGACTTTTGTTGCGACATAATTTTTTTTTTCTTTTTTCAGTTATCCTTTGTAGTTTGACGAGCGGGGTTTTTTCTCTCCGTGGCTCCGAGCTCGTACTTGCTGCCAAAACCAAAGCCGCCGCTGACAAACTAAATCCGACGACTGAAGTGGTAAATTGATTTGTTTATATTTGGATGAAAAAACTGTGTTTTGTAGGTGACAGTCGTTGTGGGTGATGATGGAACGAATACGACTGTGGTTAAAACAAAACCGCTCCTCACTGGAATACCGCAAATTGACTACATACACGACCCTAATTTACCCAGGGAACTGAAAGGCCATAACTTGACGAACTATCCATTTTATAACGCGGTACCCAAGAATATCGAATTTGAATGCGATGGGCTTCACGATGGCTTCTACGCAAGCGTTCCTCATCAATGTCAGGTATGATGAGGCTTCTTAGTTGTCATCCTCAATATATTTTTCAGGTGTACCACCATGCTTGTTTGGAACAAGATATGACTTCCTTTGCGCCAACTACACCGCTTTTGATCAAAAGACTTTTATTTGTCATTTCGTCTCCGAAGTAGACTGCGTGAATTCTCCAAAATACTTCATTAGGTACACCAAATTTCTATGATTACCCTTATTATTTTAACTTCCTTAAAGAAGTTATTGTGATACCCTCCACGTCGGGTTTTTGGGGAAGGGTCATCCAGACCCCGGAGGGTCAAATCGAATATTGATCTTTACCGACTCAACTTTGTCTGTGGTGCCGGCCGGCCGTGCATTTTTTTCCGGAACACTTTACGGCCACAGTTTTCAACCGATTTTCACACTTTCTTTAGCCGGTGAAGAAGAATGTAACGAGGGCGATTTTTGAATTTCGAAAAAATGGCGGAGATATGTCTGTTTGAAATTTTAAAAAATTCGCTGCGGCCGAACCGTTAATCCGATTTTCACCAAATTTTCACCAATTACTCCTTATATTTCTTAAGAATTTTTGGTGTAAAAAAATTGCCACTTTTTAATTATTAATTATTTTTAGTAGGGAGAAATTTCGTACTTCTACCCATTACGAGAGGCACATCCTAGGCCAAAGAGCAATTATTTCTACCTTGACACTTAAAAAATTTTTCGAAAAAAAGAACTTTAAAAATTTTTCAAAGAAAAAAAAAAGAAAACCCGGAAAATTTTACCGGAAAAATTTTTCGAAAAAAAAAACTTAGAAAATTTTTCAAAAAAAGAACTTAGAAAATTTTTCGAAAAATTATACTTCCCCCTCCGTTATACTTCCCACTCCGTTATACTTCCCCCTCCGTTATACTTCCCCTCCATATACTTCCCACTCCGTTATACTTCCCCTCCCATATACTTCCCCCTACGTTTTACGTCCCCTCCGTTATACTTCCCCCTCCTATACACCATAGATACTTCTCTTTAAGGAAGTTTTCGTTGGAAGCTCTTCAAACCAGTACTTTATTTTTAGAAATGAAGCTTTGTATAAACAGTCGGACGACGACAACGACGGTGAAACCCCGCCGACGACAACGACGACGACGACTACAACAGTGGCACCTCCGACAAGAAAAAACGCGGGGGGAAGAAGAAGACGTCCTTATCGCCGGCGAAGGCCTGTTTATGAGTATTACTACGATGAAGATGCCTACGACGAGGAATACTACGATGACGAAGAAGAAGAACCGCCTCCTCGAAAATCAAACAGAAGACAACAAAGACCCTCAGGTACTTATCTTGCTTTTTGGTTTGGTAAATTAACTTGGGGAAATGTTACTAAAAAACTCATTATGAGCGAAAAACAAAACAAAAAATTACAGGAAAGAAAGAAGAACATACAACAACTACAACTACAACTACAACTACAACACAAAACCAGCATCCAACGATGCGCCATTGACTCGAGCTCCTCTGTCTGTTTACAAGCCGAAAGTTCTTCCGAAAATCAAAAGGCCGGTGCCTATAAACGAAAAGTCAAAATACGATTATACAACGAAGGCGGGAACGAATGTCCCTTCGCCTACGTCCGATCCTAAATCGGAAGACGACGAAGAGTATTATGACGACGAATACGACGATCCTCCTCCACCTCCGCCAAAGAAAAAAGAATCAGGTAGGAAACGTAAAAATGCACATTTACGTAGATGGCACCGTTGTAGGTGGAGGAACGGAGGGTGAAAAATCATAAAATCATAAATTAAATTAAATTTTTTCAGGGAAAAGTGGAAGAAGACGTGCTCACGAACGAAAAAGACCGAGTAGATTCGACGAAGAATATGACGAAGAAGAAGAAGAAGAAGAACGACCGAGGATGAGAAAAGGAAACAGAAAAGAAGACGATTTTCGCCCCAGATCAAGAGGATCGATGATGAAACGAAAAAGTATGATATAACAATTTATATTTTATTACTTTTATTAATTTTATTACTTTCCATTTATAGATAATCGAGAGGAGGAACCGATACCCTCAGAAAGGCCTGGATTTATTAGTAGAGGAGGTTCTCGAAAGCGTTATGAAGAAAGGAGAAGGAAGCCTGAATATGAATACTACGATGACGAAGAAGAAGAAGAGGAGCCAGTATCAAGATATGACGACGATGACCGAAGAAGGCCTGGTCGTGTCAAAATGCAACGGCCTAAACCTAAGAAGGTTACTACAGCACCGACAACAACGACCACAACAACAACTACAACTACAACTACACCTTCCACTACCACCTATAAACTACCAAAAAGACGACGACTCCTCCAGAAGAAGAAGACGAAGAAGAATATGAAGAATATGATTACATAGAACCTCCAAAATTCAAGTCAAGACAAGATAAACCAACGACGTTGGCTCCGCATAGATTTTCGACTTACAGGACGACCAAAGTGACAACAACGGAATCACCAAAGAAAACTCAAGCGGTGACGTTTAGACCTAGAAATAAACCTGATTATAAAAGAACGACGTCCAAGCCTGAAATGTTCAGTTCGCAAGTAGGAAGCCCTTCAGGTTTTAAGAAACAAGAAGAGCCTAAAAGAACTGTCGAAATCCCAAGGAGGCCTCTTCAAACTCAAGGTTTGCCTTTAGAAGACGACTCTTACAGAAGGCGCCCTCAAGAAGAAAGCGAAGAAAAGAAAGATTCACAAATTGAAACATACAGGAAACCGTACCGGCCGGAAACAACTCCTCCGCCGCGAAGTGAAGACTTCAGAGGTCCTTCTAAATACGAATATTTTCAACCGACTGCAACAGGTCCTGAGATTCCATCGAGGAATCAAAAAGAAGAATTTAAAGGCAAATTAGAAAATATTCCTCCGACTGCTCCTGGCTCAATAAATCGTCCGTTTGTACCCTCCGCGCCAGAAAATCCATCAGTTCAAGTCTTCCGACGGCCATATTTCCCATCGGCAGCTGAAAGGAGGCCTTCCAGAGAAGAAAGCGAAGATTCAAACAGACAAAGCGACGTACGAACTTTTAGTTTGCCCACAGGTCCAGAAAACTACAAAAGGCCCGACGGTATGCCTTTGACAGCAGCAGGTTATAGGCGTGCTAATCGCCCAAAAGAAACCAAAAAACCTGAAGAGTATTACAGCAGAAAACCTGAAGAACAAGGGCCAAATTATCGAAATCCATTTTCTTCAAGACCAGTGAAAGAAGAGCCCGAATATTTTAAGCCGAAGAATGTCGAGTTTACAGCACCGGGGCCATCTGGGGAGAGTTCGACGCGGAGGCCTTTGTCGTATGACATCGACGAAGAATACGACGTGACGTTAAACGACGCTTTACAACCGTCGACGTTAAATCCGACGTTGCAGTACTCAAGGGTCAAATCTCGAGGTTACCAATCAGCAGTCACACACCCTTCTTACCGTAGCCTTCTTTTACCTTCGGCCTCCCAGAACTACTACAGCAAAACTCCTTTAACTTCAGACGAATACGAAGCCGTCGTACTCCCAGCAGCGAGATTCACCCAGGCCCGATATAAACAACGAAGACCGAACGAATGGTATTGGTGATCCCAAAAGAATGATTCTGTAAAAATGTGTATAAATATTTAAATTTTGACTGAATCGGGTTCAACAATATCGATTCTATCAGACTGATCGTGCCTAAAGTGTGATAAAAATTTTTATTTCAAATTATGTGATCTAAACAAAAATCTCAAAACAAAAATTTCGCACAAAAACTAATGAAAAATTAAGTTTTTTTCAGTGGAGACTGAAAAAACAATAAATCCATATTTTGTGTAGTGATAATGTAAATTTACTAAGTCTGTAATTAAACTTCAACACTACAACCTTTTCATTAAACCCTATTATTTTGAACCCTACTAGTAAATAGCAGCAAAAAAGACTCGTTTTCCTCGGTATTTTGTCCTGCTCTACCAGATTTTCTGGGTTCTCTACAGCGATTTGGCGAAGAAACACCCTTTTTGGCGTTTGCGATAGCCTCTTGTCCAAAAAAAACCCTTCAACCAAAATTTTCGGGTGTTTTTACAAGATTTGGCCAACGTTTTATAACTTATAAAATTTTCTTTTATGTAGAAAGTATCTGTTTTACTGTCCCCTAACTCCACCGCCTGCAAATCAAGGTTTTATTACACCGTTCAAAGAAATAATTTTATTTCAAAAATTATGGTTTTATCTGCTGTTTTCGGATTTCTTCGCAAATATTTTCTGACTCTCCGGAATTGAAAACGAGAAAATAAACGAAAACGAAGGTCACAGCGGAAGCGGTTACAGCGTAGAGGATCTTCGGGAAATGTCGATGATCCCAAAAATGAGAGCGCTTTTCTCTCGTCCTTCTTGTTTGCAACTTCATCTTAAATAAAATTAGTTATAAACCATCTGCAGATGACAGATTTATCTTCCCATATGGCATCGATAGTTCGATATGATAAATTATAGTTTTATTTACTCAAAGAGAAGTTAATGAAATACCCTCAGCAGTGATATCCCAGGAGGGCCAATCATAAATCCTATTAAAAAACTTGGGCCTCCCAATTCCGGAAAAATTGGTGTTTATCGACCGGAGGCGAAACACCCTAAAATGTATGAAAGGGCAAAAAGTATGAAAAACGAGAAGTTATCTGCAGTTTTGGTCGAAATTTTAAGAAAACTATCAAAAATCTCTTAAAATTGGGTCTTCTCAGGTGAAAAACTATGATTGACCGGAGGGAAAACCCCTAAAATCAAGTTAAAAGGCGAAAAGTATGAAAAACGAGAAGTAGTTATCTGCAGTTTTGGTAGAAATTTTAAGAAAAAATATCAAAAATCTGATAAAATTGCGCCTTCTCTGGTGAAAAACTAGGAAAAAGTCCTAAAATCGGGTTAAAATTAAGGGCCAAAAGATTTTTTTTAAACGCCCGGAAGCAGAAGAAAACGGAAAACCTAAAGAAACTCCCACAATTCCGGAAAAATTGGTGTTTATTGACCGGAGGAAAAACGCCCTAAAATCAAAAGTTAAAAGGGCGAAAAGTATGAAAAACGAGAAGTTATCGTCAGTTATGGTCGAAATATTAAGAGAAACTATCAAAAATCTGATAAAATTGAGTTTCTTTGGTGAAAAACTAAGAAAAAGTTCAAAAATCTGGTTAAAATGTTGCTTAAGGGCTAAAAGATATTTAAAAAGCGCCCGGAAGCAGAAGAAAAGGAAAAACTGTGGAAACTCTCCCAAATTCCGGAATAATTGGTGTTTATTGACCGGAGGGAAAACACCCTGAAATCAAGTTAAATGGCGAAAAGTATGAAAACGAGAAGTAGTTATCTGCAGTTTTGGTAGAAATTTTAAGAAAAAATATCAAAAATCTGATAAAATTGGGTCTTCTTTAGTGAAGAAACTAAGAAAAAAAATCGGGTTAAAGGTTGTGAAGGGCCAAAAGATTTTTTGTAAAACACCCGAAGCAGAAGAAAAGGGAAAACCTGAAGAAACTCCCACAATTCCGGAAAAATTGGTGTTTATTGACCGGAGGAAAAACACCCTAAAATCAAAAGGTAAAAGGGCGAAAAGTATGAAAAACGATATCTGAAGTCTTGGTAGAAATATTAAGAAAAAATATCAAAAATTTGATGAAATTGGGTCTTCTCTGGTGAAAATCTAAGTAAAAGTTAAAAAAAAAATCGGGTTAAAAGGTTGCTTAAGGGCCAAAAGATTTTTTTTTTTTTTTTTCGTTTAAACGCCCGGAAGAAGAAAAGGAAAAAACCGTGGAAACTTCCCCAATCCCGGAAAAATTGGCGTTTATTCACCGCAGGGAAAACACCCTAAATCAAAGTTAAAAGGACGAAAAGTATGAAAAAGGAGAAGTTATCTGCAGTTTTGGTCGAAATATTAAGAAAAACAATCAAAAATCTGATAAAATTGGGTCTTCTCTGGTGAAAAACTAAGAAAAGTTCAAAAATCGGGTTAAAATGTAGCTTAAGGGACAAAAGATTGTAACGGTGGGACTACGGGAATTTTAGTAAGTTAAATTTTATTTGAAATTCCTGTAGTCAAACACAATGTAACGGTGGGACTACGGGAATTTTAGTAAGTTAAATTTTATTTGAAATTCCTGTAGTCAAACACCACATATGGCACACATGTGGCAGGGCTGAGAGCTGAGGATCCCATAACCCCCTGTGGCGTGTGGAATTGGACAAGTAAAGACCTTTGTTCCAAATATAATAAATCTAAGTCCACACGTCACACGTGCTCCTTAAGAGCATAATAAATTGTCATTGACAAATCCATGACGTGGAGGGGCGAGGATCCTCGAACAATGCTCAAAGCCAAGAACTGCCCAAAAATCGTGGTCAGTTGGTGTGCGTCGTTCTCCTCGCAGATATCGGACAAGGTACGCTATTTCCCTTAAAATATCTAGCCCTCCCTCAAAACCCTCCGAATATAACAATAATAAAGAGATCTAGTTAAGTTGTTCACAGTGTTTTATTAGTAACCCTGTTAAAACGTTCTAAGACCCAAAAGCCTAGTTTTTTCAAAAACGTTACAAGTGGTGATAGGCGCCGTTTCTCAATTAAACAATTTTTTTGCCTTTCGTGATTGCCGGAACAAAAATAAAAATTTTTGGGAAGTCGGTCTCACCTCGCTAGCCAAGCCCTTTTTTGAAATTTTTTTTTATTGCGTTAAGTATTAAAATCATTCGCCTTCAATTCAATCGGGGAGGGAAGCTCGTCTCACCTTTCGCGAGCCAAGCTCTTTTTGTAGCGCCGATTTACGCCCCACGTTAGTTGGCCGTTTTTGTTTTACATTTCATCTGGTTTTTATTTTTTCTCCTTTAAATTCCATATTTTTCATATTTTTTGTTCTCTTTCTCATTTACTAGAGTGTTACACAATTGCTTGCGTAATCTGGGTATTTCTTTCTCAATTTCATAATTTTATTATTTGTATTGTAATTTCATAATTTTATTGTTTGTCCTCAATTTTTCTGGTCAAGTAAGGGATTTTCGGAGGTTTTGCAACAAGTTTAGGCAATTTTTTTTGCTGGTCACCAGTTTTTTTTTGTGATTTATTTATTTTTTTTTTTTGGTAATTTAATTAGTATTTCTTTATTGGTTTTTTTTTTATGCTTAATATATATGTGGGAAGTAGATTATAAGCTTTATATTTTTATAAGTATTTTTTTTTTTTGTCGTATTTAAAGTGGGTTTTCAACTGGGTTGACAGCAGATGTCTGTCGGTGATTATTTTCAGCAGACTTCCTGGGTTCATCAGTTAAAGAAAGATTCTGCCTTGCTACTTATACAAACCTTCAACTTATCCGCTCCTCCCACAGCTACAGTTCAGGAATTGCGACGGATTATTTTGGCATTTGTTAAGACTGAAAGAGTTCGAACTATCCCTTGTCCTTCAGGCGGTTATAAGTACATAATAGTCGGGACTTGCACGACCACCAGGTTCGCTGTGGCTAAGCCAACGAGGAGGGCGGATTCAAGGGCAACAGCGGAATTTGTATCTAATCTAATAAACAGATTTGGCGCTCCGTCTATAATCTCGTCAGACCGAGGGGGGCATTTTGTTGACCAGGCTCTTAAACAATTTATTAGGGAGCTTGGAATCACACAACATTTTAGCACTGCTTACTCCCCTCAGACGCAGGGGTTAACGGAGCGTTTTAATTCTACCCTCATCACTGCGTTGTCACATTATCATGCGGACGGCCTATGGTACCGGTTAATAGACCCCGTGTTGATGGCGTACAATGCAAGTGTCCAGGAAACCACTTCTTATTCCCCTTTCTACCTCATGCATGGTTTTGAACCAAACATGCCCGCCGAAATTAATCTCCTGCCATCTAACATCGATGGAGATGTCTTAAAGAATCTGGAGATTCTCCAGAAAGTGAGGTTGGAAGTTCCGGATATCATTCGGCGGGCTCAGGAAAAGCAAAAGGTTCTGTACGATAAAAACCATACAGATACTTCCTTTACGGAGGGCGAGTTGGTCCTAGTCCTAAGCCCTCGACCCTCATCATCCGGCAAATTCGCCGAAAAATACATGGGACCGTATTCCATCATTAAGCAAACTGGTCCCGTAAATTATGTCGTAAGGATGTATCTCAGGGGAAAGCTTGTGGACGAGGTAGTTCACATAAGGCGACTAAAACGCTATTTTTCTAGAGGAGGTGCCCAGGTCGAGGGGGTCTCTGTGACGACAGAGTAACCCCGACCAG
Organism: Orius insidiosus; assembly: GCA_014119065.1. Taxonomy (NCBI): domain Eukaryota; kingdom Metazoa; phylum Arthropoda; class Insecta; order Hemiptera; family Anthocoridae; genus Orius; species Orius insidiosus. The sequence continues at coordinate 4,008 of JACGAQ010002274.1, read as the reverse complement.
GCACGCGAATCTATTCCTTTCCATAGTAGTACAATAGCATAAGCCAAAACCTAACTCCAAAGATTAGGTTACGGCCCACTACATTCCTTATTATTTATGACACAAATACCGCTACAAACTTTTACCTTACATTTCGATTTTCAGCCCTTGCCCTTGTTCCCTTCCTCGGCCTTAGGCTGGACGCAAATGTGGCGTTTCTCGTGCCCAAGAGGGGGCACGAGCCAGCCAAAGCACCCTGTCACCTTTTTGCTGTTAGGGGCAGGACCTGCCCCCTTTTTGTTAATTGTGTGGGGGCAGGAATCCCAGTCGTTCCGTGGCATGCGTCCGGAAATGGACCGGCGCATCCGGCAGCCTGTAAAGTCCCGGGCCGCCCCATAACGGTTTCAGAGGAATTTTGGCCGGGGGCGCGGAGCGACAGATTGGGGTGGATTTGGAGCCACCCCGTCAATGGGGACGATGGGGTACATCGTCAAATCTGAGCTGCCCATTCTCAGACGCACAAGTGCACGTGCAAACCTTTCCACACTATGTAAATGCCTAGCCAACATTTACGTGGAAAGAAGAAGGTGGTTTAGTTGCCAGCGAACCAGGTCGATCCCAATGGACCACTGCGATGGGTGGGGTTAGACTGTGCAAGATCCTGGACTGTTGTCGGGACACATGAATTTTAATTTTTTCAAATTAGTTAAGTTAAAAAAAAAAAAAAAAAAAAAAAAAAAAAAAAAAAAAAAAAAAAAATTTTTGTATATTATAGTTTAGTGGTAAATATTTACAAAATTATGGCTGGTGACACAGAAATTTGTTCTTCCGGGGAAAAATGGGGTTATATAATTTGGGTTTTTGACTTTTTCCCTCCTTCCTTCCACGTTTCTTCCACGTTTAAATCCTTCCGTGTTCATACATTTGTCAGCGTCACATGCTCGTCCGATATCAGAGAGGGAATCGACTATCATCAGCTGGCCAATTGGTTAATTCAGGTACCGTACCTTTTAAATTTTAATTATCAATTAATTTAATAATTTAATATTTTTAGATATTTTCATCCACCGTCTTAAATAACTAGTTAATACATTTTATTTTTCCTCTGTACTTAATCAAAAAAAAAAAATAATAATAATTATAATAGAACTACCTATCTTATATTCCTTTCTGTACTTAACTTTTAAATTTTTATACTTAATTTTAAATTTCAATACCTATTTTTGATTATGAGATTGCCCGTTGTTTATTTCTTGATTGCCCTCACATGTTGTGCAGAGGCAACAGTGAAAATCACTCCTTTGCATAATATTCCCTATTTTTTTGAGGACATAGGGGATTTAAATTTTATAGGGGGACATTGGGAAATTATCAGTACTCTGGACTTAGACCCATTTGATAGGGAAGTGGTCCTAGCCCACGGATTGATCAATCAAATAGTTAGTTTTTGCCTTGATCAGGACAAAATTGATTGCTCGCTAGTATTAAAATCATTGCAAAGAGACATACAATCCGTGGACATGAAATGGGACCTGATAAGGCAGATTACTCTGACTAGCCTTGATGGACGTCAAAAACGTGGTTTGTTTAATGGGGTTGGTCGGTTGACCAAAACCCTATTCGGCACCTTGAGTGACGAAGACCAAAGCCGTTACGACGAAGTACTTGCAAAATTAAATAAAGATAATCAAAAAATTGAAATCCGGGAAAAATTCTTTGTAATGTCAATAAACGCAACGTTGCGTAACTATAGACAGAGCACTATAAACATTAACAATCAAATGAATGAATTCCGTAATCAATTAAATTCCATAATTTCAGAATTAAATAATCATACCTTAATATTAATAGAATTCAATAAGCAAATAGAAATCGTCTTTAATTCCGTACATGCAATTTTATCCAATATAGATGACCTCATAAGCATTTTAAATACCGCGTTACTTGGCCACATCCACCCATTAATCGTTTCCTCGACCTCATTGAGGGACGTCCTGCACAATACTAAAGACCAATTACCGGAGGATTTTTCTCCGCCCGCCTCCATTATGGACCTGTTGCGATTATCTCCTGTTAAAATTTACGTAAGTGGACAACAGGTCAGGTTCATAGTTTCGGTACCATTGTTAAGCTCTAATTCCCCCCTTATAAATTGTTTAAAATTCTATCAATCCCCATTCACCTGCAGAACCAAACCTACCTATTGTACCCGGCTTCGGCAAAACTTTTGGCTATTAACAATCAAACGGGGGAATACGCCTTGATGACCGACGCAGAAAAGATTGCTTTCTGTAAGGAAACGTCAAGTCGTGTGACCCTCTGTGAGCCGCATCATTTGCCCTACCGGCTGCAAGAAATCGCGCATTGTTCGGTACAATATTTAATAGGTAGCCATATTGAAGTCCCCTCCTGTAAGCCCAAATTTCTTAATATTACCCACCCGGTATTTTTTAAATTAGTTAAAGATAACGCTTGGGTCTTCGTCATTCCAAATAAGGTGCCTCTGTCAATGACGTCCATGTGTAGGAGAGATTTAAAAACGCAGATCCTGGAAAATGCGGGGTTAGTAGAAACCACCCCAGATTGTGTCCTCCAGAACGGTTTTAGATCTCTTCTTCCCAATTCATTCCATTCAAAGGTGGAGCTTAAATTCAGGCTAGGGGAACTTGCTGCGAATGTTTCGTTACCATCCAAGGTTGATCTTCGAGACGTCCCACAGCTGTCCAAGGATTTGTCGTACGTTGGAAGCGAGGACCTTGAGCGTTTCCAGGAAATGGCAGCTGACCTGGATCAACTTCTCGGAGAAACGAATGAGACGGGGGCCTGGTCCACTTCATGGTTCTCAGTGGGCGACCTGGGGATCAACCTAACCACATCCGTCATCCTGGTGGTTCTCATCCTGATGCTTCGCGCAAAAAGAACCACCGTCGTGGTTGCCCCGCCCTTGCAGAGCCATTAAATTATCGTCTTGAGAAGCCTTCAGTTAAGTCAACATCTTCTTCTACTCAAGCCTTCACCGACATCGTCTCTGCCATGAATTTAAGCTCCCCCTATTCAGTCAAGTTCCTAAGGTCCTCAACATAGTAGTATAAATAGTAGATACGGTCTGAATTAACCAAAACAATGTAGTTTTATTTTTATTTGTATTCATGATATTTGTAGGATATAATTGTTGTATTCGTAGATCATATGGGAATTAATAGGTTAAGTTTACCTTTGTGTTAAAATTTTTTTTTCATAACTTTTTATATCGTTGGTTGTTGTATTATAGTTTCTTTATGTTTATTGATACTTATTGGTACTTTGTATTGTCTCTGTATAATTTATGGCGGTTTTTGAGGGTTATTGATTCCATAGTCCGAAGGTCAAAGCGCTTATACCTGACCTAACCTACTCTTTGTCTTTCAGCGTTACCGCCGAGGGCGGCGGTCCATTTTATCTGGGGGGAGAATGTAACGGTGGGACTACGGGAATTTTAGTAAGTTAAATTTTATTTGAAATTCCTGTAGTCAAACACACACATATGGCACATGTGGCAGGGCTGAGAGCTGAGGATCCCATAACCCCCTGTGGCGTGTGGAATTGGACAAGTAAAGACCTTTGTTCCAAATATAATAAATCTAAGTCCACACGTCACACGTGCTCCTTAAGAGCATAATAAATTGTCATTGACAAATCCATGACGTGGAGGGGCGAGGATCCTCGAACAATGCTCAAAGCCAAGAACTGCCCAAAAATCGTGGTCAGTTGGTGTGCGTCGTTCTCCTCGCAGATATCGGACAAGGTACGCTATTTCCCTTAAAATATCTAGCCCTCCCTCAAAACCCTCCGAATATAACAATAATAAAGAGATCTAGTTAAGTTGTTCACAGTGTTTTATTAGTAACCCTGTTAAAACGTTCTAAGACCCAAAAGCCTAGTTTTTTTCAAAACGTTACAATATTTTAAAAACCCGGAAGCAGAAAAAGGAAACCCGTGGAAATTCCCCAACTCCGAAAAATTGTGTTTATTGACAGGGAAAACACTAAA
>JACGAQ010002273.1:0-43545 GCA_014119065.1 Orius insidiosus | reverse complement strand
CGTATCGACTCTTCTCGCTCATTTGAGGGCGGGAAGTTGATTTCACAACTTTTTTCCGGCTGATGTAAAAGGATTTTTGCGAGGCGGGTTTTTACACGGGTGTTTTTTGGGGGATCAATTTTTGCGGTTGGAAAAGGGCAATTTTAAAGCTTGAGTCCAAGCATTTCGCTCTCGCTTGGGAAACTTGTTCCGGTTCGTTCATATTGGGAGGGTTCATGCCTAGGGGAGGGTTGGGTCGATGTTTCGAACGATGGTTCGAATGCTCTCACTGGTATTAAAGTTCCAATCCTTTGATTGATGGCGTCCAATTTTTGTTTGATATCCACCTCTAGATTTTTCTTGTAATTTGTAATTTGGTTTTCTAAATCTGCTCTAAGAGCAGAATCGTTCATTTTTATTTCATTTTTTAATTGTCAAATTCATATAATTGGATGATTTCCATATTTTTCCTATACAGGGTGTTACTTACTTATCTCCCCCCACCCTCCCGATAACTCGAAAATGAATGCGGTGAACTTTAAATTAAATTAAATTATTCTACTATTAATAACTATTTTTCTACTTTTCTCTTTCTTGATACGTTTTCGAGTTCCGGGAGACACTAGTAAGTTTCCAACCTTTCACCAAGGTGAATAATTCCCCCCACCCTAAAAATTTTATGACATTGGACGCGGCGTTTTTTTGTTCCTTATGTGCACTGAAACTCGAGAGGATAAAAACGCTTCGACTTTGTCGTCCTCCGGTTTTTACGCTCATGTGCACCGAGCCGAAAGGTGCCGAGTTTCTGTGGGGTGGGGGATTGCGTGAAACCTAGACACTCCCACATGACGACATGAGAGCACCTCTCCCTCCCAAGGGTACAGGTTGCACGAGTGGAAAAGAGGAGGGAGGAACATGGTGGGGACGGCCGACGGGCGACGGCTCTTACTGTTAGTTATTAAAGCGTGCGAACGGCGAACGAACATCACCATCTTCTCCTCTCATGACTCCTCTAATAATAGTATTGTCATTGAGACGATAGAGGTGAAGAGGTCACGTAACGCTATTAAAATTTAAACATTTTCTTTCTTTTTTGTGGCTTTGCCTCTGCATTAGCCAAATCGACAAAACAGAAGTTTGGATGTTGAAAGATTATTTAGAAAATTGAATACCGGTATTACACTTTGAGCCCACAGTCTGTAAAATCTGTAGATGGATGTATGTATATGCGTCTGGCCTCGTCAGAAGGTAGTTGAGGTTGAAAGGTTGTGGAACGTTTAACAGTTTTAGGCTGATGAAAAGGGTATCTCTTTGTACCTCGTGCTCAGCACATTCCAAATACATATGCTGGAAGGTCTCTGGCTCGTCACAGAATTAGGAGAAGGACGTTTGTTAATTTTGAGGAGATATTCTCCACACAAAACATGATTTGCCCGGAGGCAAAAAGTCGTGGAGGAAGGCTTAAAGCTTTAGCTGTTGCCTGGACGCAGACTAGTACAACTGCGAACCTGATTCTTCACCATCACTGAACACTGCGAGAATTCCTCGATAAGCCTTCATCGGGAGACAATATGGAAGATTTTCGACATCAGCGGAACATCTGCGAGGTCGAAACACGCTCTTTGTAGTATCTGTTGACGATTGTTTGCTCAATCGATTTATACGTGTTGGATACAACGGAATTTTGTCAGCAGGGCACTCTATTCCAGTATGGTCTAATTCGTGAATGGATAGCTGTTCCAAGGTTGCTACAATCCCCTAAGTGAGGATAATCGACGTTCCGTCTAAGTGAGATAATCGACGTTCGTCTGTGAGAACATCGTATGTAACTGTTGATGGTTGGAATTTGATTTTACTGCATCTGAATTTTGAAGATAGATCGTAAATCGGTCGAGTCGGGAACGCTTCGGTAAGGTACATGTTGTTGGCCGCAGTCTGAGTAGTCTTGAACCTTTCGGTAACGACTATGCGTTGGTGGTCCAAATGGGCTTACGCCAAAGTCTCTGATCCTTCGAAATATTTAAGCAAATACTCATGGCGGCGAGGATTTTACTAAACCATGTTGTGTCGTCATTCAGGCATAGGAATTTAGACATTGATCGTATGCCCGTGTTACCGGGAGGTTGAGTTGTAGGCTTGTCTTGAAAATTCTTCTAATTCAGCTGTACTTACTGATGGTTTGTCAGTTAATGCTGGGTTTAATAGAAAATTTCGTTCAACATGAGTCCAGGCTAGATTTGCAAATAAATGACCCAATAATGTGTAATCGTTCGCTGTTGAGAATGTTGCCGGTATTGCGAAATCGGGGACATTGACTCCGTTAGCTGAGATTATTTTCTTCAGGAATGCCATTAGCCCTGCAACTGAAGGACTGAAGGAGAATAGCTCCTACACCTTGTCCGGGATTGGTGAGTTGGACGTTGGTAGTCATTCCGATAATTTCTGGGATGTAAGGGGTGACTGATCCAGTTCCTGACTGATTTGGGTAAGTTGCGCAAAGGCTCTCGAATACTCGAATGGGTATTGGGTCCCGGTCTCTGGGTGGGTCCACAAAATTGGTCGAATGGTTAACCGTTCCATGCCCTGCATAGTTCGTTCTCACGTCGTCATACCCACGCCACATGTCGGTGCATATGAAGGATCCGTTATCCACGTATAGGGCGAGAGTGTCATTCAGAAACTCTTTGTCTCTTATGTCCGTTAAAACCCCGAAAACATGGCCGGTTTTCCGGCTTATTCCACCTACTACCCATTTGGACGCCGAGACCAGCATGCGGCCCCGGTTATATTTTCGTTTGAAAATATGAGTCTCGTCACTTCCACAACGTCGTCGTCACCTCCCATTCGCTCTCCGAAACGGTGCCACGCAGCCTTCGTGGCCACGTCTCGGAAGTGTCGGTACCAATACGTTATCGTTTCTGGGCATACAGACAGCTCTATAACGGCATTTTGATGGGGTAATTTTGTGAGCCAGCAGTGGCCTAATTTAATGACTACGTCATAACCAACACGGACATTCGATAAAAAGGTGTTCGTCTCAACGTTCACCTTTTTATCACATGTTCGGCATCGAAAGCGTACTCCACTCGGCCGACTACTGTCTAAGGTGACCCGCATTTGGCCCCCACACCTATCGCAGTTGCGAATTTCGTCGTGCCTCGGCAGAACTCCCACCTCAGTGAAAAATGCCCTTGAGGCACTGACCTGAGGAGTGCCATGATTCCTTAAAAATGATCGATTGTGCATAATTGATTTCGGAATTTAAAAATTGATTGATCATAATAAAAAAAAAATTAAAATAAAAAAATTAAAATATAAAATTAAAAAAAATTAAAAAAAAAAATTAAAAGAATAAAATTAAAGGTTTGTTTTTTTTTTTTGTTGTGTTTCGAATTGTTCACACTCTCTGTGCTCGTGAACAACTGACGGCTAACCCTTATCGAACCCGGGAGCGGCCTACCCCCACATTAGAAGGACGTAAGTGGGAGGGGCTAATGGAAGGGGGAGAATTGAAAATGTAAATGGCGCTTGTTTCAAAGTTTCGTTTTTTATTACATTTACATATTTGTAGTAATTGTTCAATTTTTATGTTTTTCATTTAGTTTGTATTTCATTTAGAGCTGTTGAGGAAATCGGAAAAACTTTATTTTCCGGTGTCAGATCGAAAAAGGCTGGCGGGGCGGGACTTTGGGAATTTTTTTCCCAGGGTTAGAGTCGTCCGAGAGAGCCGAAACTTGGCGAATAGACTACTAGTATCCTCTTCTAAATCCATAAAAAAACGAAAAAAAAAAAAAAAAAAAAAAATATAAGGGAGTCTTTTAAATTTGGAATTGTTCACGCTTTCGTAATGTCTGCTCGTGAACAACTGACGGCTAAACCCAGTGTTTCCATATGCCCTCATCAGGTTTCCCCCGTCGTTCAAGCAAATTTCCCCTTTTTTCCCCTCCTCCCGAATGAAAATTCCCCCTTTTTTTCCCCCTCATCGTTTAATACTGGGATGTCGTCAATTACATTATTACAATAATTATTTAAACCCTTAACGGACAAAACTTATTTTTATTACATACTTTTTAATTTTTTATGCTTTTCATCAATTTTATTAAAGTTCCAACATAGTCACAAAATATACCCTTTCGGACGTTTTTCTATTTAATATACCATTATTCGTGAATTATCTATAATGTATCATACAGGTCCGTTTAAAGGTTAACTTACCCATGCATAATTGTTAAATTCATTGTTAATTAATGAAGGAAGAAGAATATCATATTCGCTTCTTTATAGAAAGAAGAATATATATTCGCTTAGAAACTTTTACTGACGATAATCAAAGACCTAAAAATGTATTACCGGTTAGTATCGCATGAACTTTTAATCCAACCCACACTTTTTGAATTATGAATGATGTTCAATACGTAGTACATATTCAGAATTTAAAAAATCTACCTAGTACCTACCTCAAAGTGTGGATTGATTAGAAGTTGTTGCGACACTAACCGGGAATATAATATTTTAATTAAAGTTAGGTACATTTTTTGTTTATATGGATAATATCCATAATTCAGAGTATATGTTATATTCAAAGCACTCACGGTTACTAACTTACATCACAAAAATAACTATCTAGGCACATCATCGGTTAGTCTCGAAGAGATATGAAGGTATCAACAGAGCTAAGAAAAGTTTAAAATTAAAATGAGAGGAAACCCAAAACGTCAAGCGCTTATAATAGAAGTTTATTAAGTAAAAAACATAATATAAAATATCACATATTTGCCAGCCTTAGCTGTTTGCTCTCTTCAGCAGAAACCCATGACTTATATGATAACTTAGGGATGGCTTCACTGTCCAACAAAATCTCTTCCGACTTCAGGCCCGTCCTTTTCAGGCCTTGCTTAACACATATCAGACTTGCTGTGGTTTCCTCCGATAGGCGGTTCCTGAGGTCAGTTTTTATGTTGTTCAAACTACTGAAAATTCTTTCGACCGCAGAATTTGAAAATGGAAGTGAGAAGAAGAGAGATACTAATGAGTTCAGGGTTGGAAATTTGCATTTACCCATTTCGTCTTTTTGTCGACTAAGGAAGTTCCAATAAGCTTTGGGATCATCGCCATCATTATTAATCAAGCTTTGAAGTCGCCACTCCTTGTCGAGTTGTTGGAGATCCGAAATGCATGAGCCACCATATTTCCTCCCGATGTTGATCAAACTGGGAGGTTTGAGTGCTCGAGCGTTACCAGGGAGCAAAAAGGAAGCATCTTTGTAAATTTGGTCAGAGAAACAAAATCTCTCTTTAATTTGCTTAATTGCTTCGCAATAAAATTCTCTAGCACTCTCTCGTATTTTCGTGACTTCCGGCAAACAATGGGGGTTCTCTTCCAGGCAATTTTGTATAAGTGCTGTCGCATTAACTCCTAAATAAATATCCTCTGTTTTGACCATTCTGTTTTTTTCCAGATTAAGCTCCAGTGCAGAGGGAGCTTTGCGTATTTGTTCAACGTCGTAGATGTTCATTAGTAATGTCTTCAATAGTTCTTCAACTTTTCCTTTCAGTAAGTGAAAAAGGGGGCTGTCCGTTTGGAAAAATGTGTTGAAGTCGTTGAACAGCCCAGGGCATATTCAAGGAACAACATGTTGCACTTCTGGAGCGGGTTTCTCAGAGTGTTCAAGGTTAAGATGTTTGAGTGCGATGGGTCTTCGAGTACAAGAGCTGCCCAATATCCTTTCAAAGCTTCCCATTGTTCATTGATTCTTGACACGCAGGCTCCCAAACTTAGCCAACGAGTTTGGCAGGGTTTTAACAATTTATGTGGTTTCACGTCATAGAAATGTTGAAACTCCTTGTAGGTGTCAACGTTCTTGGCACTCCGCGAGAAGTGGTTGTAGATGGTTCTACAAGTATCTTCCAATGAGTGCGAGATTTTCTTGCAGGCATAGCTGCTACATAAGTGAATTAAATGGCAACTACATTTAACGATCACAACGTGTGGAAAATTCTCAGTTATCCGCGAGGCTACAGAGTTTCTCACACCCATCATATTGGCTGTGGTGTCAGAACAAAAGCCAACCCACCTAGCTGTGTTGATTTTGTGCGCCTCCAAACACCCGATCAATTTATTATATATTACTTCGGCAGAACTCGATGGACAAGGCTCCATGTCCAAGAGATCTACTTTGGTTTCACGGGAGTTTTGGTCGAAATAAGAAACCAGAATAGCGAGCTGTTTTGTAGTCGACACATCAGTTGTTTCGTCGATAATGATTGAAAAGAAGTTGGAGTTTAAAGCAACTCCAAGCATCTTACTAAAATGAGGCCAAAGCCCCTGCCTAATTAAATTTGTTGCTTTTTGTCTTCCTAGTGTCATTTGTGATACAACGTCTTTGCCGGGAAGCGATTTAATAAACGGCGTTAACCGGTCTGCCAAAGACAGAGGGAGGTCATTTTCGACTAAAAACAAACACACTGGATTCCAGGTCTTTCACTTTTTTGTCCCGAGCAACGAACTTTGAAATTTTCGGCTGTTCTTTGTTCATGAACGCTGTCATTTTTGATACGTGGTTCTTCCCCTTGCTGTGCTTTAGTAGTTCGGATTTGCCTGGTTCCATCACGCTGTCGCAAATGGTGCACTTGGCCTTACCTTGATAAGGTGCAAGCCAATTTTTAAATACATCAAGTTCCAACCAACTACTCTTAAATTTCTTGGTTCTATTGATTTTCGGACGTTGTTTGGTCGAAACGGCTTGGTATTTCATTTTCCGGGTTCGGTTTTCTTCTTCAGTGTCATAGTCGTCGGATTCGGATGCCATAGCGCCTAAATAATCAAATATAATACATGGTCATAAAATAAAAACGAAAAACTTACGAACTTGGGATATTATGATCGATATAATGAAAAACTGGTTATCAAAAAACCATAAAAGGCGACAGCCAACAACGTCAAAAACGTTAAAAGTTCTAGAAAAGTAGAGAAAAAAAAAACATTGTCAACATTAAAAATTTTATAATTTACCTGATATAATGATCGAGAGTCGATATTATAATGAAAAATTGGTTATCAAAAAACCATAAATGGCGACAGCCGACAACGCTAAAAACGTTAAAAGTTCTTAAAAAAGTAGAGAGAAAAAACAAATACCTACACTGTCAACATTAAAAATTTTAACATTTACCTGATATATTATGATTTTTTTGCCCCATTGATTGTTTTTGATTTATGGGCCCTCGGTAGCTCGGTGTGTAGCGTGAAAGACTCCGGTGCAGAAATTCTAATCCTTACATGGGTTCTAATTCTCTGGGGGCCCGGGATTATTTATCTCGTAAAATGTAAATATCAATGGAAACACGCGCCGTCCACGACACCTTAAAAATTAGGTAGTTGGACGTAAAGCCTAATGTCAATAAAATGCTCCAAAAAAGGGATTGACATTGATATTTTTTTTTTTTTTATTTTTATTATGATTTTTTCGTACGGTAGGCACAGTTCTATTTCACCAGTTCGATAAAAGATAAAACAGAACAATAAACGTTTTAAGAACACGAATTCTAGTAGAATAGCAATGGCGTCGGTCGAAAGAGTCCATAGTCCAAGTCCATACGGCTTCACAGTGATCGGGGGACCCCCCGTCCGATCTCACGGAAAACAGTGTTGCCACTGGGGGACGGAACAAAGCGAAACGAGAACACGGTTTTTTAAAAATAATAAAATATAAATATAAATATAATAAATATAATAAAAGTATAAGGTACTTACTTATTATTGTTAATTATGAGTTATGATGTAATGAAAAATAATAAAAACACACTTCACTCATAAAGGAACAATAGGTACCTACATAGGTAGTTAGGTACCTACCGAAATTATTTTGCAAGGCATTCAAAATAGAATAGAGGGTCACCACCTTGCATTAGGTTGCATTTGGTCTCAATATACTTTTTAGTGTGGTCTTCACTTCGGAAGTCGGATCTAGTTTGGATTTTCTTAATATGTCATAAAAATATATAATCATCACAATGTCAATCTTTAGGTATTTAAGTTTAGCGTATTCATAATTTCAATATAGTTTTAACATTTCTTTTCCACCAAAAGTTAGTCCTCAATCATCGATGTCCTCAATTAAAAATCATGCAAAATTAATAGGTACGTACCTATCGTAGACTGAGGCAATCATTGAAGGAAATAATAATAATAATAATTACAATTATTGGGACATCATAACTCATGAGCTCTAAATAATTTGGATGTTTATATGTATTCCGGAATCTTAATTCTTGGCGGGAAAACAGTTGAAACAGCGCACTCTAACGGAAAAATGGTTTTATGTAAGGTCAAGGTTGGTCTAAGACACAAGACCGCTTGTGTCTAAGAACCTTGGGTAAGGCCAGAATGCGAATTGACAACACTACCCTTGGCCTATGCCTTGGAAGAAAAAAAAAAAAAAAAAAAAAAAAACACTTTTGAGCTGATTTTTTCTTTTTCCCCTTTTTTTCCCCTCTAGAAACCTTCCCCTTTTTTTTCTCGACATCCATTTTCCCCTAAAAAGGGGAAGTTTCCCCGTTATGGAAACACTGGCTAAACCCTTATCGAACCCGGGAGCGGCCTACCCCCACATAAAGGTGGCCTTACACGATCGGTTTTTTCTTCGTTCCAAACCGTCGGGTAAAACGGACAGAAAATGGTGGGGGGAACTGCCGGTTTTAACTGACGAAAAGTTCACTCTTTTTCATCGGTTTAAACCGTCGGGTAAACGGATGGAAAGTGGTGGGAAAACTATCGATTTTGAATCGGCTTCTAAATCTCGTCGAGAAGACTTAGTACCTACATAACATGGATCCACGGATTGCTATAGCGACGGTGCTTGCGGTAAAAAAATTAAAGTCAAAAAAAGATCCAAGTGGGCCAAAGATTGGTTATTGAAAGAGAGACATTTTCTCACATCAACCTCCTCAATGAACTAAAATTTGAGACGAATCAGAGAATCAGAGAATCAGAGAATCAAAATTACTCATTAGTATATCAGCACACCTGCAAACTCCATAGGCCAATTTCCATTCGTAATAAACAACGTTCTCAAAATCAATAATTTACTCAATGATCAGTATTCGACTTGACCCTCCGGGTCTGGAAGACCCCTCCCCAAAAACCCGACGTCGAGGGTATCGCAATAACTTCTTAAGTTAAAAATTTTAACTTTTCTAACTTTTTCAACTTTTTGTGTGTAATTCACATTTAATGTGAATGACAGAAATGTGAATTTAAAAATGTGGCCTTTAAATGCCTTTAAAGTGAATTTGAGTGAAGAAAAACAAAAAAAAACCGACGGGTTGGAAGGATGTGTACTTAGACGGTCCGTTCGGCCTGTCATCGTTCCAACCCGACGGGTTTATTTTCTGTTCAAGACAGATTTTTTATCCGCCGTTCTACCCGACGGGTTTCGCCCTTATGAATGAATGAATGAATGAAAAATTACCTTTATTTACATTTAAATATACAAGATTTACAATTTGCTTGGTAAAAATCAGCATGGTTTTTTTTAACCGTCTGCTGGAACGCCCTTAGACGATCGGGTTTTCCGTCAGTTTGACCCGACGCACAGTGGGGTGAAATCCCAAAAAAGTGATCAAAAGTCCATTTTTTGAACTATTTTATTATGACCTAAATGATTTTTTTTTTGGCTCAATTAACCTCTCAGGCATCTTAGTCTCGAGTTATAGGGCTGAATTTTCACTTAAGAATGGTGGGCAGTCATCTGTAGGGCCAAAATCGTGAAAATCGTTGAAAAATTCACTATTTAAACAAAAATAGTGTATTGATAGACCTGAGGAACAATGGACTCAAGTTTATTTTTAATTAGTCCTAATATGATCTAGAAAGTAAAGGAAAAAATTGATGTGGGTATTGTTGACTGTCGAAAATAGAAATAAATAAAATCGCCTAATTTTTACATCAATATAAGCTTAAAACTGATCTACAAAAAAACCTCCTTTTTCCTCCCCAGTGAAACTTGCATGAAAAATGTTTTAATAGTTCAAAGAATATTCCCTGAAATTTTCAGCTGCGTCCGTCTGCGTCCTTGGCGTCCACATCAAAAATTACCCTTGAAAATAGGGCATTTAATCTACATTTTTCTAATCAAGCAAGAAAAGCATTTAGAGCTGACTGTAGGGATACCTACCTATTGCATACTAATAAATTTAATTTTATAAAATATCAATGAGACTGGCTTACAGTTATGTACGATAGTCCCTACCGAGAAACAAAGTCCAATAAATAAACACAAACTTAGCGATAAGAGATGAATGTTAAGGATTAGCATCATCGACGTGTTATAATTGTTCATAAAACCAACAGTTGGACTTGATCTTCTCTCCTCGTCACTTCGTCTTCTTTTGTGCTCTTCACTATGGATGTCATAAAAGTAAAAAACTGCGAATTGGCGAACATTTTGATAGAGAGCAAATCTCGTAATGTCGAATTATTAACGAATTATTTGTGCAGTACGCATATTATTCGAGACAGTGATTTTCCAGAACTTGTGGAAAAACTTGATAAAAGGTTTCTCACTAAATTTAACAAGAGGTGGAACGAATGTTCGAGGAACAAACTTCGCTTTTTCGAGAAGCATAGTTTTTGGTTGAATGAGTGCTTTTTTGAATGGTCATCGAATTCGAACGTCAATGACGATGTCTCGTCTTTATCTAGTTCGTCGAGTTCTTCGGTTATGGGTCGTCCGAAAAAGGAGTTTTCATCGTTGAGCGAATCTGCAAAAAGACGCCGAGCTCGATCGATTAGCGAAAAATTCTCTCTCGCAGAGCTACTATACGCCTTTGAACATAAATTGAGATCTTCAGGGAAAAAAAGCATTGCTAACACCGTGAATGTTTTGATGTCTGAGGATGCTGCAGAAAGCAACGAGGAACCTGCAGCGTTGTCAAAAGAGGAAGCTCTAGCTTTATATATTGATGTAGGCTTATCGAGAAGCCAATATGAAAAAATTCGATCAACATTAAAACCGAAAAGACTCTCAGTTTTCCCCTCTTACACACGACTTCAAGAAGCTAAACGAGATTGCTACCCTTCAATTTTGGTAACCGAAAATGGAGTTCGCATCGACTTGCAAAGCCTTGTGGATCATACAACTTCAAGATTAATCTCGTCACTTCCTCCAACAACAACAAACGCTCCTCTGCATTCAAAAATTTTGAAATTATCATGGAAATGGGGTTGTGATGGCTCATCAGGACATAGTAAATACAAACAGAATTTTACTGATGTAGAAAAATCAGACGAAAGTGTTTTTATGATTTCGACAGTACCACTGCAGCTTTCCTCTGTACCCTCCGAAAATAGTGATGTCGTCCAATGCTGGATAAATAATCGCCCTTCATCGACTAGACTCTGCCGACCCATAAGCTTTTCATTTGAAAAAGAAACATCTTCTAAAGTTATAGATGAAGTTAAAAAGGTGAAAACGGAAATCGAGACACTTCGGCCTACTCAAATTTTGATCAACGACACTGATTTCATTGTTCATCACGACTTTCATCTGACTATGATAGATGGAAAAGTTCGACAATACATCACTGATACACTTTCTTCGTCAACTTGTTGCATTTGTGGTGCAAAGCCCTCACAAATGAACTCCCTATCGGACTTGGTGGAAAGACCTTACGACGAATCTTCGTGTACATATGGCGTTTCTTCCCTTCATGCTTGGATAAGATTTTTCGAATGTGTGCTTCACATTGGATATCGCCTGTCATTTAAAAAATGGAGTGTTCGATCACCGGAAGAGAAAACGAAGAAAGAGGAAGCCAAGAAGTTCATCCAAACTGGATTGAAAGAAAAACTGGGGATATTAGTCGATATACCGAAACAAGGAGGTGGATCAACAAATGATGGTAATACAGCACGAAAATTTTTCCGGAACTGGAGTATTGCTGCCAATATTACTGGAGTAGATGAAAACCTTATCTATAGGTTGTACATTATTCTTCAAGTTCTTGCTTGTGGCCAGAAAGTTAACACGACCGATTTCGAAAAGTACTGTTTAAATACATATCAACTTTATATTTCATTGTATAGTTGGTATTACATGCCGGCTTCTATGCATACAATTCTTCTGCATTCTAAAGAAATAATCGAATCGATTCCAATGCCCATTGGATGGATGTCGGAAGAGGCTCAGGAAGCACGAAATAAAGAATTTAGACAATTTAGACTTCATAATACAAGAAAATGTTCGAGGATATCTACAAATGAAGACATCATTCACAATCTACTGATATCATCAGATCCAAAAATTTCTTCATTACGCCCTCAATGGGAATCGCGATCGTTCGAATTAGAAGAGGATGCGAAGAAACTGTTAATTATTCAAAATGAACTTGTTTGTGAAACTATGGAGATAGACTAAGAACCTAATAATTTTTTTTTTTTTTTTTTTTTTTTTTTTTTTTTTTTTTTTTTTTTACTGAATAAATTTTATCTTTTCACCAGTTAAACTTGCAGTATTTTTCCCCTATTTTATTCAAGTACCTACTATGATGATTGTATTTTATTTCAGAAAAAACTTCTATTTTCTACGATTATAGGCTTATAAAAACTTCCTCAGTAGAAAATTTTGCCGTTGCGATCTTTTATACTCCTACTTAAGTATTGAACATTCATTTTGCGAAATTTCAAGTCTCTACATCGGTTTGAACCGAAGCTATAGACTTTTGATCACTTTTTTGGGATTTCACCCCACTGTGATACGTGCTGAGGTAGAACTCTTGCAGCCGAGGAGATGGAGCAGCAAACTCTACCATGGAGCATGGAAGAAATCGAGAATGCAGTACGATTGCTTAGAAGAGGTAAAGCTCCTGGAAGGGACAGTGTCGAAGTTATAGCAGTTCAAAAATCAATAATGGTGATTAATACGTACCTGCATCAAATCATGAATGACTGCCTTACAGTCGGATACTTTCCAAGGGAGTGGAAAGTTGCGATGATCTGCGCTTTTCGGAAACCAGGAAAAGACCCGAAGATGGCGACATCCTACAGACTGATCTCACTATTGCCGGTACTAGGCAAAATGTTGGAATTGTTAATATTAGCGCGAATTAGAGAAAAAATACAACCTAGTCTTTGCGAGAACCAGTATGGAGGAATGAGAGGAAGATCGACAACTGACGCGATAAGCAACATGATAGACACCGTCAAATCGTCGAGATACAAATATGTAAGCGTCATCTTCTTTGATATCCAGAAGGCGTTTGATCGTATGTGGTGGCCCGAAGTAAAAAGGAGTCTGCATAGAGACTATGAAATTAATGATCAAATTTTTAAATTGCTAGATAGCTACCTTTGCGAAAGACGAGCAATCCTGGAGGCCTATGATGAACAATGTGAAAGCAGAGTAGAAATGGGGGTCCCACAAGGGTCGGTGCTAGGCCCGTTCCTGTGGACAATACATTTCGATCAATTACTAAAGCATTTAATAGAGAATGATATCAAAGCCGTGGCGTATGTTGACGACCTCGCAGTCATCATAGAAGGAGATACGAAGCGTCAATTAGAACAAGTTGGGAATCGCGCTACCAGTCTCGTTGAGGGATGGTGCGAAGAGTCAAGATGAATTTAGCGAGAGAAAAAACAGAAACGATGATGCTAAAAGGAAAGCTCAAAATTTGGTCGTTGCCAGTCATTAGAGTCGGGGGGAGGAAGATTCGATGCCCTTGTACAGTGAAGTACCTAGGAGTAACTTTCGACAAGAACCTTTCGTTCCTAGAACACGCAAAAAGTTTAAAAGAAAAAATAGCAGCGAAAATACTTACCCTAAAATCAATTAGTGGAGCGACTTGGGGAACATCGTTCAAAAGCAGGAAAATACTGTATGCAAGCATTTGCAACAGCATACTGACGTATGCAGCTCCTGCATGGGCAAGAAATCTAAAGAAAACGCCGACGGTAGAAATTCTCAAGGCCCAAAGAGTGGCCTTACTCTACCTTACGAAAGCATACCGAACTACCTCTTATGATGCTCTTCATGTGATATCGGGAGAGATGCCAGCAGACCTAAAATTAAAAGAAACGATAAGAAATGGGACACAACGAGGGAGGAAAACGATGATCATACTGAAGAGGAAGTTGATCACGAACTTGACGAAGATGACATCAGAGAGTGGCAGCGAAGGTGGGATGACTCGACGAAAGGGAGATGCACCTACGGGTTCTTTCCGGACATAAAAGAAAGATTAAAAAGGAAATATATTGAAACGGATTATGACATGTCGCAATACCTCACGGGCCATGGAGACTTTAACGAAAAATTGTACTACTTTAGAAGGAAAGAGTCCCCCAATTGTGAGTGCGGAGAAATGGAAACGGCTGAGCACGTCTTCTTTAGTTGTCCGAGGTATCGACACGTAAGACTGAGCTGGCTACGTGACATAGGAGAAAGCGAAAATCGCGAGGTAGCGCAGTATAAAGTGGCATCTGTGGCTACAGCCAGTGCCTATAGAAAAACGAAAGCTTACGTAAGTAAGGTGCTGAAGAAGAAGAAAGATGTAGCCTCAGCAGTGCATGCCTGAGCGGCATTGGTTTTCTTTTTCTAGCCTGTTTTCTTTCCACCTAAAAAAGAAAAAGCAATTATGGCATCAAAGGTTTTTCTTTTTTCTCGCCTGTTTTTCTTTCACCTTAAAATAAAGAAAAAAGCACTCAAGGTTTTCTTTTTTCTCGCCTGTTTTTCTTTTGCCTTTAAAAAAGAAAAAAAGCACAGATCAGCTGCAAGAAGTAGCATTAAACTTATGGCTACCCCCTCAAGGACGCCTAAGCGACATTGGTTTTCTTTTTCTAGCCTGTTTTCTTTCCACCTAAAAAAGAAAAAGCAATTACGGCATCAAAGGCACTCAAGGTTTTCTTTTTTCTCGCCTGTTTTTCTTTTGCCTTTAAAAAAGAAAAAAGCATAGATCAGCTGTAAGAATTAGCATGATACTTATGGCTACCCCCTCAAGGACGCGAGCGGCCTCCGCGTGGTCCATCCCGGGCACGGGGCTCTGCCCCGTGGCGAACAGCTCGCAGAGGGGGAGAATGTCAACGACCGCCAAAAAACACAAGTCAAAGCAACTCCTGGTAAAAGCCGCTGGCTTAGGCACAGGACGTGAGAGAGAAAAGGCGGTAATAAGCATCGGACTCCCGAAAATGTAAGCTACATAAAAATCGGCGATGTAACGATTTTGGAGAATATTCAATTAAATGTACATTACCGCTATTTATTATCCACTCCCTTTGTCGTTTGGCATCGTTTGGAAACTTGAAGAAGGACAGTTCTGGGTTGCTTCTTTTCGATTTCCCCACAAGTAATATTGGCACTTATTTCCTGACATTGTGTCCAACGAATTTATTTTCTTTTAAAAAAGCATAAAACTACGAGTATAAGTATCAGTTAGGTAAATTAATGAAAATTAATGAAATTTATGAAAAAACAAATTAATGAAAAAGCACCACAGGATGGAAAATTTTTCACAACTTGTTTTGGACACTCTAGACAGAACTAACTTCGTATTTAAAGAAAATATCCACGGGAAATCCCGCGGGGAGCTCACGATGGATATTGGGATATATCTTCGCGATAGCTTCGGCGTGAGGTTTGCTTAGATGCGGGAACCACCCGCAAGCATGACAGGTTCCCTTCCTATCGTGCTGGCACCTGGTCGGACGCAGTCTATCGAACACCCATGTGCAGAACGGGCATATCGCCTGGCGGTTCGTGCAACTAGGGTAATGGATAGATGATCTGTGAATACGGGCCAAGTGTGTTCGAGCCTTGGCCTCATCCAGATCGCAGGGGCGATCAAATGGATCAGATCTGCTAGAAACTGGACTAGCACTGCGACTTTCCATAATATCCGCCCATGTGCGTGACTGCTTGGCTTTAGGAGCATAGCGATAGTACTACTACTCCGTTGAACACTAGAGATTGATTTGAAACAGCACGAGGCTGCTCAGAGATTGATAAGCGGTGAACTCCGGCAGAAACATTACTCACGCGAAGAGCGCCAGCAAGTTCTAGACGTTCAGTATCAGAGATTGATAAAAGAGATAGATTAGAACTGAGGAACGCCAGAAACGAGCTGAATTGTTCCGACGGAATGACATCACCAGCTTCCAAGATTGATGACAGTGGGAAGTGTGTCCCAATGTAATTGTTAAAACTCTCACTAACAGCTGCAACGATGGCAGGTCTGTCTGAGAAAGCGAGAAGCAAAGCTTTCAAAGCATTCATGTTTGGATAGATTAAGCGTACTCCGTACGATAATTTGAAATTTGGAAAATTTCCAACTTGAAGAAAAAAAAAAAAAGTTCTAAAAGCGCCGCGCCGCCCCCTTTATTCCCTTAGTCCGAGGACCAGAACGCCGAAGAACCATGGCAACCCCCTGCGTGACCCAGTTCGGCTTGTCTCAAATTTAAGAATGAAGGATTAGAAAACGTTAACATGCTTTTAAAATTAAATGTTCTCATTTCAATATTCTATTTTAATAATAATACTTAGTAGGTAATAGTAATATTAATTATTTTTGAACTTTTTTTATACATTTGTGGATACACAACATATGTTAGAATTATATCATCAGAGTCAAATACATCACACAAAACACTATTTCTTCTTTCCTTCTTTAAATTTAGTGGTGATAATCCATCCCACACATTCATAACAATAATAATGTGTATCGCTTGTTCATTTCTTTAAAAAAATTGAAATTTGAAGTGAGTATTTAAAGTTTCAAATACGCAACGAGAATGGAATGACATGGTCCTTGCAAAGACGTAATGAATTTTTAAATTTAAAGGCGACAGGAAAGTATCCACTAGTGTTGCGCTCTACAGCTAGTATCAAAAAGTAGTGATAACTTGGGGTCACGAATCGTTTCCTTATCGGTTGGTATCCAAATACTCGTCGCACTCTGGTGATAATTTCCAAAGCTGAGCGAAACCGATTTAGAAAAATTAACCTTGCATTATCCTTCTGGTGTATCGTTGTTCTGTGGTTTCTCCCTAAAAAATTTAGTGCCGGCAAATAGTAGGTACAAATAAATTATAGATTTTTATATCTACAATATATACAATACATTCTCTACCGACGAAGTGAAATCAGTAAATCTAAATAAAAATTGATGGGTGGCAAACCACCCCACGTGGTCGGGAGACCGTTGAAAAAATTAAATTTAAAACAAATAATGTAAAAATTTGTCACCAAATATTAAAATAAAATAAAATTTTGTTTTTTACATTTACCTCTTTACCGACGAAGTGAACTCGGTAAATTTAAATGTATATTTTTGTTGGGTGGCAAACCACCCCACATGGTCGGCAGAAGGTTGAAAAAATGAAGAAAAGTATATTTATTAATATTTAATAATATTAATTTATCAGGGATACTTTAAATAACGAGAGGTGAATAGAATTAAATACTTACAAATTTCTCCCATCTCGTCTCCTATCACGTCTGGAAAATTTCCCTCTGTACATCTTCAATGTTCGGTGTCAGGAATGGGAATGAAGAATCGCAGGAGCCGGGACGCGAAGCAGAGAGAGGGGTTTGTGGGGGTAGTTATCAGTGTGAAATTGTTGATTCTTCCGAGGCTGAGGCGTTAAGTACATCGTCGATGTAGGCGAATACGTAAGGGAGGTCCTGAAGATGGAATCTACGAAGCGCTGGAACGTTTGGGCGGCGTTTCGAAGCCCGAAACACATTCGGGTAAACTCGAAAAGTCCGAAAGGCGTGATTATGGCCGTCTTGGGTATGTCGGCCTCGGCGATTGGAATCTGGAAGTATGCACGTTCGAGGTCCAGAGTCGAGTAGATCTTAGATCCGTGAAGATGGATGTTGAGGTCGCCGATATTGGGAACTCCGTACCTGTCAGGGGTTGTTTTTTCGTTGAGCCGGCAGTAGCCTCCGCATGGGCGGATAGAACCGTCGGGCTTCTTGACGATGTGAAGTGGGCTGGCTCACTGGCTTTTCGAAGGTCTGCAGATCCCTTCTTCCATCATCTTGGCGAATTCCTTCTTGGCCGCATCGAATTCTCGGGTGGAAGGCGTCGTGCTTTAGCGTCTACGCCGTCTAGGCTTTTATTTTGCTGAAGAACGTTTTCTTTTAGATGGCACCACAGAGGAACCAATACACAGAGTAACAACCGACCCTATCTTTTGGCAGTAATTTTAACGACGTAGTACTGCCCAGAGCGCTAGATGCCGCCACGGTCGGCGGCCCAAGCCACGCCCAAGCGATAGTTCCATGCGCCGCCACTGCCCATGGCGCTGTTTGACTTTGTTTTGAAAATCGCACCCGCTCGGCTGCGCTAAAAGCAACCAACAATATTGTCATTATTATCGCTTATCTATCACTTTATCCCAAAACCATTTTTTAAAATTTTAAACCATTTTAAAAAAGGGAAAAAAAAGCCTAAATAACGTTTCATACCTACTGTGATTCCACAACCAAATTTTCGCCTTAATCTCATCTACCAGAAATGTTTTTCCGGTAATTTATTTTATTGTAAGATGTTAAGTTTTTGTAAATAAAGTGTAAGTAGAGTGGAACAATATTGCAAATTTATTCTTCTTTGATGAGTTTTATTTGACCTATGCAGTTAATTTTCTTTTTTCAATCAAATCAGTGTTAAGATCTTAAGGGAAAAGGGTACTTGAATCAAGAACCCCTTGTCAAATTTAATGACATTTCATATTCTACTTAAGGCCAATGTCCACACCAAGTGTGCGAGTGAGAGGGAAGATGCCAAAAGTTTTCCCGATTTTATTCTGAAACCAGTTGACCGATTCGGCCCAAACAAATTTTATTATCGTTTTTATATGAAAACTAAGAGAGCTATCCGGGAATATTTTTAAAAAAATCATAAATTCAAATTTTAGAATTTTCAAAAATTTATAAATTTATTTTATGCGAAAAAATAGGTACGGGAACAAAAGTAGATCCAATTTAATGATTATACGAAAAAGAAAAATTGAATAACTCAAACGGTTTCGTCGTAAAGTGAAAATCAAAAAAAAAATCAACCTACTAAAATTGTGCCCGGGCGACAAGGGATTTCACAGCCCCCCTCACTATTTCCACCCGACTCAGGCGGCCTTGAAGTTCTTATTGTTTTTTATGACATCCGAAGTCCGAACTTCAACCTCCTCAACATTTAATTTTTTTTTGAAAATTTATAGTCGATGTAAAAATTCTATGAACGTGTGGCGTTCCGTCCCGCTGAACACTTTGTTTTTATAAGTAGGCACATATTTATAAAAATAAAATAAAATTATAATTCATTCATATTATCAGAAATATTTCGGGCATGGTTACTGTACAAAGCTTCCTAGGTCAATTAGATTAGTAGATATCGACAGTCAAAAACACCACCCAAAATTTGTTAAAGTGGACTACCCGTGAAAATCGTAGTAGAACCATAATTATTTATCCAGCTTTCCAACGTTATTATTCGTCCCTAAAAGTCTAATTTCACTGGACTATTGAAGCGTCGACTATTCTTGAAATAGAAAAAATGACAAGAGGACAGCACCACAACGATCTTTGGCATTATGAGAGGAGAAGTAGACTCACCGCCTCTCATTTCGGTGAAATATGCAGAAGAAAACCTACTACTCCATCGGCAAAATTGGTGTATAGATTGTTATACGGAAAAGGCTTCACCTCAGTTCCAACCAAATATGGTAAGGAAAATGAGGTGAACGCCATTAATCAATATAAGCATAATAATCCAGAAAAAATCGTCCAAGAGTGGGTTGTTTATCCACAAGGAATTCGGGTTCATTGCGGCGTCGCCGGATTCTTTAGTAGACAATGACGGGCTGCTGGAGGTAAAATGCCCGTATTCAGCCCGAAATTCAACATTTCAAGAGGCTGTAGAAAATTGTCGTGCTTTTTGTTTAGACAAGCAGGGCAATCTTAACAAAAAGCACGACTACTTTTACCAGATCCAGGGACAACTGGAGGTGACTAATCGACAATATTGCGACTTAGTTGTTTGGAGTGAAAAATGTACAAGGTTGTAAAAATCCCAAGGGATGAAACATTTTGGAAAGAAAAATGTTGCCGAAACTCCAAAGGTTTTTCGACGATTATCTTTTGCCGGAACTTGTCGATCCGCGACAATGTCGTTCCATGCCACTGAGAGATATGTCTCGAAAATTTGAGTATAATTTATTAATAAATAAAGATAATAAAAACATTCATTTTTTTCCCTCCAAATACCTACATTCATGTTACCTACCAATTTTCTTTCAGCATTGTGTTTCAGTAATATGAAGGAAATCTATATTCGTCGATAAAGCGGACAGTTGGCTCAAGAAAGATCAGAAGGTTGTTTTTGCAAAGTTAGGAAAAAATTAAAGATCTAGGTAGGAGGGGAATGCATAAAGGAGGAGAATCTATAAAGGAGGGGAATGTACAAAGGATGAGAATCTATAAAGAAGGGGAAATTATACTTTTTTTTGAAAATTTTTAGTCCAAATTTTTTTTGGTTTTGGTTTTAGTGCTTAAAAAATTTTTTTTTATAATGATCGGTCAGCCATTGAAAGGACATAACCCCTGCCCGGTGGACTTTTTTTTTTAAATTTCAAAGTGAAAATCAGAAGGTTGCTTTGCAAAGATAAAATAAAAGAAGAAAAATTAGAAATAAATGTGTTGAATGAATAGTTTCAGAACGGGCGAGGAGGGGATAAGGGGTCGTAAGAGTCTTGACTCATCACTTTGGAAACACGAAGGGCGCGGCGCTTCTTTTGAAGTAGACCAAATTTTGAACATTTTGAGTTTCCGCGGAAATTTATGGATCGATTTTCGTTTTTAGGGCGTCAAATTCTTTAAATAAATAGAGGAATGTGTCCTGTACCCGTGTTTCCAATTTTTTTGATATTACAAAAAATAGAAAATTTAAAATTTCCACGGAAAATTTTTTTGGAATTTGTCTGGATAGCTCCCTAAGTTTATCTAAATAAAGAAGATCTGCGTTAGAAAATTTCAAAAAAAATTAATAGCCTAAGAGAAAATCCAGGAATATTTTCAGCGCCATCTATTGTCTCAGAAACACAACTTTTGGAGTGGACATTGGCCTTAATAAAAGTCTGTTCTTTTGAATATCAAGTTTCTAATGGAATCGGATAAGTAGAAATCACTTTAAAAGGGTGGCACCCGCCAAATGCTCAAGTACCGGGAAAGATTTAGGAAAATCTTTTAAGGTACGTTTCCATCTGCACTTATTCCAAGATTTTAATGTCTGACAGAAATCATGACTAGCCGCCTACTATTTTAACTTAACTGCAATAATTGTCGCAACATGAACAAGTCCGCTTTTAATAAACTTAACAATTAGGCTAACCGCTCTTTCACACAATTGAGTTTTTCATTTTCATTTATTTAAGCTTTTACGCTACAAATGCCGATACGATGTGATTGCACTGCGTGTATTGTCAAGCACCGGAAAAAGATTTAGGAAAATATTTTACCTAACTATGTAACATTACAAAGATTTAGGAACATCTTTTTCCTCCAAGCCTTGACACTGATTAAAAATGAAGTACATATTGTAAATGACTTGTTCATTTTCTTTCATCGATAAATATCACATACCAATATATTATAATATTAATTGTATGAATCACTGCGGATTCCACAACTCGGATCCTACAAAAGGAGATAGAGAGTGTTAACAAAAACAACTTTATTTTACTTTATATTTTTTTATTTCCTATTTATCCAGTTGGTTAGGCATCCAAGACCTAAAACAAGATTAAGAACAAAATCATGTTATAGAAAAGTAGATTTCACTCACGTCTTGCAGGGCCGAAATAGCCCTCGGCAACTGGTGACGATTCATCCCCGCCACCAATTCGTAGCATATTTTCCGCATTCCGCTAAAAAAATTGTAACATTAGGTTTGTTCCAACCAGCACTCCCGCACATGCAACTCAGATCACTGAGTCAAGAGTTAAACAATCAGAAACCGAGTGATCCCGATTGACCCGATTAAAAGTACTGTGCATGCTTGGGAATCCCAATATAGTCCGAATTCCAGTCAGAAACTTCCCATTGAAACTGACCATTGTTATGGTATGACAATGAAATAATGTTAAAATTTTGTAATACTTACAATGTAGTATCCGACTGTCTCCTCCCTCTCCTACCCCCTCGCATCTGAAACAATAAAAAGTATGTTAAACAAATGATTTAAAAAAAAAAAAAATTTAAATAGAGGAGAAACCCCAGTAGGTTTTCAAGGGTGGGGGATCTGCCTAAGCCGAAAACGCTTGAAATTGGTGGTAACTTGCGCTGCACAAATCTTATTAGTTATATTATTTACGTATTTGATTAACTTACATAGCCCCTCCCTCTTCTATATGCTCCTCTCTACAAAAAAATACCATAATTCGTATGCAATAAGTACAAAGTAGTGATTTACTTACATTTTGGGAAGTCATTTGGTTGACCTGGGGATCACACTGTGGATGTTGAAAGTATTGCGGGTGCGGGTAAGGTTGGGGGTTGCACTCTTGGCAAATGTTGGGATTTTGAGGGGCGGGAGGATGAGGATGTGGAGGTTGTTGTTGTGGTTGTTGCTGCTGCTGCTGCATATTCTGAAAAATAAAACCATTATTAAAATAAACGAAATGATTACGCACCACCAATAATATTTTATAATTAGGTAGCAGAGATTGCCCCTCTCCATCTCCCAAAATTAAAAAAAGAAAAACTAAGTTTTTGAGGTTTCCCAGCCTCTTTTGACCTACAAAACCCCTTCAATCAGGATTTGAACCTGATTAATGAGCGTTTGCTAGTTGATTATTTTCACCCAACGAGGACACTTTTTTTTTTTTTTTTTCGTTTTCCGAAAGAACTTGGCATTCTTTTTCAAGAGTAACTTGCTGTGTTATTTAATAATATACCAATAATTTATCTTAGTAAAAATTATTAATTTAAAATATTAAACAACAATGTGAGTAACGTATTTACTTACCGCATTCGAAGGGTGCACAGAGGTTAGGCTCAAATAACCTTATCATTGTATTGATAACGCTGATAACATTGTATAACCATAAAACCAATTAAATAAATTGCGTTTCCGAATTCCGACTTCAGGATATCGCGTAAGATTTTAAATAAGTTTTTATATAAATATTTTCAATAAATATATATATGTAAAATATAAGTTCTTTAACGAAAAAACACTTTTTAAAAACAAACTTTTTTATTTTATTAAAATTACAACGTATCGAACGAGAGTAAACAATGAAATGAGCACAGAGATAAGGTGTTAGGGGTTTATATGCAGATTGAAGGGTCAGCATTTTAGGTATAGTACATACGCATTGAAATAGGTGAGAATCGTGGGAAATGATTCTCTAAGCGGATTTACTGTCGCCTACGGAGACAAATGCTGAAGTAGCGTTCTCTTTGTTCTCTATGCTTCTATTGCGTGTTGACCTTGGAAGAGGTTGGTAACTCCTCCATCCTCAGAGGGTTCTTGGGGGTGGAACCAGCAAGAAGTCCAAAAGGGGTTGTTTGGAAGTTAAGTTGGAACGGTTGGTTTTCTGAGGCTGTCGAACAATGATCGGTTTGTTGCGTTTTCCCTCGGCGGAATTGGATTACAATAGTGATTATCAAAAATATTATGACTATGGTTACAATAATATAGAGAATAAGTAAATGGAGTACATGGTAGTTGTTAGTATCCTTATTTCCTAGAAGAAGAGGCCACTGTTCCTGTATTTTGGGGATGTAGGAGAATCCCCTCAAGTCGAGTTCTATTTTGGTCTTTTCTAATTGTTCCGTATCAAAATGTGGGATTTGGGGAATCCAGGGGGTTCCTTGGGATATTTGATTGGTTATTATCTCTACACCGTTTAGAGAGATGTCTTCTTTTTTCGGCGTGATTATCCAGGATCCTTTTAACCTTTTAAGAATGTGAGTGAAATTTCCTTTTATTTCTACTAAGGTTTCCTTTTGAGCAACTATGGTGACATGACCTGTTGGTAGGATTTCGTGATACGGGTCATCAATTTTTAATTCGGTTAATTTACACCCGGTGAGGGTATGATGAGAGATTACATTTTTTGAACAAGTGGTGACTTCTTTACTTAAATCTAGTATCTTACAGAAGTAGTTCCAATGGTTATTTTTATAACATAGGTTGTTAGTAGAATGAGTTATGTGGTTATTATTATTTACAATGACGTATTGGTTCTGGTTAAGGACCGTAAAGACTCTGTCGCCTCTTATTACAGGTATGGAGTTTAGGGAGAATATGAAGAGGTCTGAGTCGGTATATATCGGTATTTCTATCAGGTAATTGATTTGCCAGGATTCTAAGGCACATACTGTTTTCGAATTTAATTCGTGTTCCAAGATTGAGTCGAACAGTTTTATTTTTTCGTTACCTTTTGATAGCCTTATGATTTCCTTTTGGAATAATGTTGGAGGGATGATGCTGGGATGTGTAATTCCTAATTTGCAGAATGTTAAGGAATTTTCGATTTCGCGTAGGGTGTTTATGACGATGTTTATATTGATCAAGATGTGTGTCGCGAGTTCTTTGAAAAATCCAATTAGTACAGGGTCGAGATATTTTTCCATTAGTTTCATTTTGTTTTTTATTTCAAGGTTGTTGAAGTTTAAGGTTTCAATAGTCTCGTTGTATCTTTTTATGATTTCTATTAACATTCTGTTTTGGTTGTTTATTTGTGAAGTCTTCTTTTCGCTATCATCTTTTAATTCCTTAATTAGGTTGTCATACCGGATTTGGTCTTCGTGGTCTAGGTTTCCCGTGATGAAGTTAATGAGGGAACCTAGAGGGTTTATAAGTCCTCTTTTCTCTCTTTTGTGAAGGGTATTTTCGGGTGAGAAATTTCGTATTTTGTAATCGGCAATCTGTAGGGATGTTTTAATTGTTTGCGTATATTCGTCGAGTGATTGATTAAGTAGTTTGTTCTTTTGTAGATTTTGGTCTAGTTGGTAATGAGAGTCTTGGAGTTGATGTATGGCAATTTGCATTGGTTTTAGGTCGTAATAGTAGTATAAGAGGTGTTGTCTTGTTTCTAGATAGGACGGTCCTAGTCTGATGGGGATGATACCTCCGCAATCGTCAGCGTTCTTCAAATCGGCCGCTGCGGTGACCGTTAAGAACCTAAAAAATATTATTTTCGGGGTTAGTTAATTTAGTAATTTCTCCGAGGTAATTTCTAGGAGGATTTCTTTCCTGAGCCGGGGCATGTCTTCCTGGGAGAAAGACAGAGGGGCGTTTCGCGCAAGGAAATCTGTGTATTTACACACAAAGGCCCCGCAATCGTAATCGTTGGTTTGACGAGGGATGTTGGTTTCTTGCAGGAAATTCCATGTTTGTCTGTCTAATTTTATATTTAGTTTAGTTTCCCATTCAGTCTCCAGATAGGAAAATATTTCGTCCATGATCTTTTTACCTGTTGATAATGGTCTGAGTAAAGAGTCGTAGTATCGTATGATTTGGGATTTCGGCCTTATTTCTATTAGAGTCCAATGATTTCCTTCATGTATGGGGATAAAAATGATTTCCTTGTCTGACAAGTCGGTTCTTCGAGTGTAGTTTTTCACTCGGTGATATCCGTGTTGGAGAGCAAGGTACATGAAAGTATTGAAACAATGCACCTTAGGGAGGTTTGCCGTATTTTCGCTTCTGATGTTAATTAGTTCCATGAAAAGGTTTATTGCGTTGTCGTTGAACCAGTTGTTTCCTTTTACTGAGTCATAATCGGAGCTAGTCAGTTTTGTACGCGGTACAAGCTTTTGGGGGTTTCCTTGATCTTGTGTTTTCGTATTGGTTTCTTGTTCCGGTTGTTCGGTAGTGTCGGTTAAAATTTCATTGTCGGCTACTGGAACTGTCAGTTCAGGTGGTTGAGTAAGGTTCTTTTCGTCAGTTGTCCGTTCGGTTTTTCTAGGTCTTTTGATATTTTTTAGGTGTATTTTTGTCTTGGTTTTATGATGTTTGGGAATTATTTCAGCCGTTTTCCTTTCAATATCGATTTTCGTCAGAGTCTCGTTGTTATACTTATGCTTAGTTTTGTCTTGTATTTGCTTAGTTTCTACCAGAACGTCTATTGGTATCGCTGGAAGGTCGTTTTCCCGTTTTTCGTTCCTTTTGTTTATAACATGTTCTTTGGTAGCGGTTTGTCGGTCTTTGAGCATATGGTATAATTTTTCCATCTTTTCCTTATGTTCGGAAATGTAGATGTTAGTGAACCCTTCGTCAATATCTGGTGGTATCGGATTCGTCGAGCCAAAACTTCCATTTATGATCTCGTAAGGTGTTAGTTTTGTGGAAGTGTGTATGCTGTTGTTGTATGTGAGTATCGCATATTTGGCTCTGGTTTTTACAGGAGTTTTTTGGAACTCTTTGCTATTAGCCATGAGTCGCATTATTTCTATAAAGGTCGAATGAAACCTCTCAATCGGAGAGTTTGAGTTGGGGTTCTGCGTGCACGTATAGTGGATGAGAACATTCTGCACCTTTAGAAATTCTTTGACAACTGTCGACGCGAATTCGTTTCCGTTATCCATGACTATTTCCTTTGGATTACCATGGTGGGATATAAACTTGAGAAGTTTGTTAGTTATTTCGACGGCATTGGCCGTTCGGATAGGGTAGATTTGTGCATATTTTGAGAACTTGTCTATCACGGTTAGAAATTTTTGCTTTTCTAATGTTAGTGTGTCAATATGCAAGGTCTCAAACGGCCTAGAGGGTGTTGGAGTCAAATTAAAGGCTGGTTTGAGCGGGTTGCGCTCGTATTTGCAACGTAAGCAAATCTCACACTTATTGATTATTTCGGTGATGTTCTCTTTAAGATTCGGCCAGTAGTATTGCCTTTTAATATGTTGGTATGTTTCATCGATTCCTCTGTGGAACCTTTCTTTTGTATGGTGTTTTACAATAATTTCTTTCTGGTCTGTATTATCGGGTATGTCTATTAGTAATACATTGTGTTTAGTGAGGTTTAGTTTGGTGAATTTAAAAAATTTGCAGCAGAGGGCTGAGAATTTTTCATAGAGGTCTGGTGTTCTGAAATACAGTCCGTAATGTACTTTGGGTTGTATGTAATTTTTTATGAATTGGATTATTTCGTTGTCTAGGTCTCGTGTGGGTAGTTTTACTGTTGTTCGGTTTTTGTCGAAAAGTGTCATGGTTTCTATTACTGTATCGAATTGTTCTCCTAAGGAGAGGACAATTTGGTTTTTGCAGTAATTTAACGGGTTCTCACGTATGGGAATGGTGGGTGATGCGTCTCCTTCTTTATCCGAGTGTACGGTCTCATCGAAAGGTCTTTCCTCTGCGTTAGCGAGAAGGGAAGAAGTATCTGTCGTGAGAACTTCGGTTTTATGGAGTTCGATATTGGAGATGGCGTTTATTTTTGTTCTCGAAAGTGCATCGGCGTTATTATTTTGTTTTCCTTTCTTGTATTTAATCTCGAAGTTAAATTCATCGAGGCGTAGTTTCCACCTAAAGAGTTTGGAATTTGGTTCCTTCAAGGAATTCAACCACTGCAAAGGTTGATGATCTGTTTCAAGTGTGAACTTGCGCCCATATAGATACGGTCTGAAATATTGGGTTGCCCACACACAAGCGAGTAGCTCCCTTTCAATCGTGGACAACTTTTGTTCAGTCTCGTTTAGGGTCCGGCTGGCATATGCGATCGGGTGTATATCACCGTCAAGGTGTTGAGATAGCACAGCCCCTAAGGCGACTCCAGACGCATCTGTGTTGAGGATGAAATTTTTAGAAAAGTCTGGATATTTCAAAACAGGATCGTTAGTCAGTAGTAATTTACATCTTTCGAAGCATGAAAGATAGTCTTCGTCAGATGGGTTGATTTTCTGTCCCTTTTTTAATCTTTTTGTCAGGGGTTTAGTTTCTTCGGCCAAGTTCGGGATAAATTTCCGGTAGTATCCTAAAAGACCTAGGAACCCTTTAAGTTCTTTTGTTGTTTTAGGAGTGGGAAATTTGGTTATGGCTTCTATTTTGTCGGGATTCGGTTTGAGTCCGTCGGGTGTTATTTTATGTCCGAGGTATGCCACTTCTTTTCTTAAGAATTCTGTCTTGTCCAGTTGGATTTTTAGACCCGCTTTTTGTAGTCTCTCGAATATTTTCCGAAGGCGTGCCATATGTTCCTGCAAACTTGCACTAAAGACGATAATATCGTCCATGTACACTGAACACACTTCGTTCTGCAGGCCTCGGAGGCAGTTATCCATGAGGCGCTGGAACGTGCTAGGCGCGTTTTTTAAGCCAAACGGCATTCGCCTAAATTGCCATTTTCCACCTTCTGTACTGAAAGCTGTCTTAGGTTTGCTTTCTTCTTCCATCTCGATCTGGTGGAATCCTGAGACTAGGTCTAACGTGGTAAAATATTTGCATTTCCCCAACTTAGATAGTATATCACTTATGTCGGGTAAGTCGTACTTATCGTCAATAGTTTTTTGGTTCAACTGACGATAGTCGATCACAAGGCGGAATTTAGGTTTTCCGGAGGCATCAGCCTTTTTTGGGACTACCCAGATAGGGGAATTATATGGAGAATTGGAAGGTTCTATGATCCCATTGTTCAGCATCGAACCAATTTGCTTTTTTACTTCGTCTTTATAGATTTCCGGATATCTATATGATCGAGAGTATACTGGGATTTCGTCCATGGTTTTAATGGAGTGTTTAGTCATGTTGGTACTTGTCAGCTTCTCGTTTTCGTCATAAAATACGTCAGGGAATTCAGTTATAAGTTTTTTTATCTCTCGTATTTCTTCGGTATTTAAGTGGTCGAGTCTAATAAGAGAAAGTAAGTCGTTTAATTTTTCTTTATTTCGCCCCGGGTTTGTTGTGGAATTATTTGGAGGGTTAGTGTTCTGATCTGGGGGCCAAAAATATTTTTCGTCTTGAACAATTTCGTAATGTTGTTTGTCAATAGTTCCCACGTGTAGGATTCTCTCTTCTTGGGAAGTGTTCAAAGCTAGACAGTGAGCCCTATGGTTTTCAACGTTGAGCATGCAGTTGGGTATTTCAAAGGAGTCGATCTTCAAGTGATTTAAAATTACGGTGCCCTTATCGATCTCTTTTAGGTTTATCTCGATCTGTTTTCCTGAACGAGGGGAAAATCGGTATGAATTTAGTTTTTGGGGTATCTTATAAAATTTAAGGGGGATTTCGAAATCTTTAGCCTTAATTGTGTTTCTATCTAGTCGAACCGAAACTCCCATTTGTTTTAGGCTATCTAAACCGAGTAATAAGTCAAATTCTTTATGAAAGTCGAATATGAAGAATTTGCATTCTTGTTTGTCACTTAAATTTGGAAAAAATAAGTTGAAAGGCAATTTCAAGCTTAAGGTCCCTTGTGTCTTTCCGTGGGAGGTGGATACAAGGAATTTATCTGGTTGAATTAATTTTGAGTACTTCTTACTTGCTTTAGTTGAAATAAAACTGTTCGAGCTACCGGTGTCGATTAAAATTTTTAAATTGTTACCTGTAGATATGAAGGGAAGGAAGGTAGAGTTTTCGAGGTGTAACAGATCGACTTTAAGGTTCCTTTGTGTGGTTAGGTTGCAGTTTCTTCCTCGCGCCGTTCTCTAAAAAACATTCTTCATCTTCTTCTTCATCTTCATTTTCCTGTTCCTTTTCTCCGTCTTCTGGCAGTACTTCATGATTTAATGTTGTCTGGTAACTCATTGTGTCCTTGGTGCGAAGATGGTGAGGGATGAATTTTTGACTTTGCTGCGGTTGCTGTTGTTGTTGTTGCTGTTGTCTGTTCTGATTTTGTTGAAATTGTTGAGGTCTTTGTTGAGTTGGCTGCCCTGTATTTTTCTGGAAATTCGAGTTCTTATTTTGCGGCGTAAAGCCCCTTTTCGAGTGGAAGTTGGGGTTGTTTTTGAATTTTTGAGTTTGTTGTTCGGTCGAGTTTGATTCCGAAAATTTCCTTGTTAACATCGGGAACTGAAACTCGTTCGTTAACATCGAAATCGCACTTTGTAGACTTGTAGGGTTCTTGGTAATGAGTAGTCTACCGATGTCGTTGTGTAGACCGGTCAGAAACGCTCTCAGCGTGATTCCTTCTATGTAGCTACCCATTGCGGGCGTATAACCTTCTAACATTTTTGCTTTAGTCAAGGTTAGGGTGAACAATTTAGAGGTCCTTTCATAGAATGAAAAGGGGGTCTCGTTGCTTTGTTGCTTAATTTTAGCAAGTTCAATTGTTAGTGTGAGCAGGTCACGTTTGTCGCCGAAGTTGGCGAGGAGGGCGACTTTTACCTCTTCCCAATTGTCCATAGGAAGATGAAAAGTGGTTTGCGCCGCTTTCCCTTTTATCTTAGCTTTTATGTTGCTAAGTAGCACCTCATTTTCGTAGCAATTTACGTTTTCTGTGTCCCAGAATTTCTCGATTATCTTATCGCCTCGGGCGATGAAGTTTTGTAATGTTTCTGGTTCTCCAGTGAAGTCGGGGATGCACCCGAAATCTGCCTTCGATGGGCCATTCCTATTCCTGTCGTTTGGCAGAGTATTTACGATCCCATGGATCAATTGTTGTAATTGCTCTGGGCTTAATATAAAGTTGGCTTGTTGTGCCATTCTGATTGGGGTAGTATAGTGTTTAACTGCTTTTTTATGTTTCCCAATTTTTGTTTTGGATTTTTTTTTTCGGAAAGTTCGCTTTTGCCCTTTTCGCGGTCTCTAATTCTGAGGCAAGTAACTATCTCTTTAAGAAGTTGCGGGAGGAGACAAAAGAAAAATAACCTGTTGTCACTTACAGGAATATTGTGATCATTCTGCGTGCAGGTGTCCTTTTCCGGGCTCTTCGTATTCCGTTGATCCGTTGGTTTGAAGTGTTTTCGAATACCGGTCACGAGTCGTAAAAACGAACCGAATTTTTTCAAAGATTAAATTCGTCGACCGGTCCTACCGACTGCGCCAAATATAAGTTCTTTAACGAAAAAACACTTTTTAAAAACAAACTTTTTTATTTTATTAAAATTACAACGTATCGAACGAGAGTAAACAATGAAATGAGCACAGAGATAAGGTGTTAGGGGTTTATATGCAGATTGAAGGGTCAGCATTTTAGGTATAGTACATACGCATTGAAATAGGTGAGAATCGTGGGAAATGATTCTCTAAGCGGATTTACTGTCGCCTACGGAGACAAATGCTGAAGTAGCGTTCTCTTTGTTCTCTATGCTTCTATTGCGTGTTGACCTTGGAAGAGGTTGGTAACTTTATATATTATTTTTTAATTTTTGCATAATGCCTGGAAACAATTTTCGAGTGTGGAAAATTCAGTGGTACTACCAAAGGATTGTCCATGTTCAAGTTCCCAAAAAAGGAAAACTTGCAGAAATTATGGCTTGAAAATGTGGGAAATCCTAACCTCTTTGCTCTGTCTCCTACTTCACTTGAAAAGAAGTATTTATGTGAGTCTCATTTTGATGGAAAAGCGATTTTCGCCCCTGGAAGAAAATTGCAAACTGCTGTTCCACTTCACTACTTGAATAAAGTTTCCCAAGTATCTATTGATTGTCATGATTATAATGGTTCAGGAGTTAATACATCTCCTTCCGTTCTTAAAGTTCGTACCCCTGATAAAGGGTACCCTGGCTCCTCTCTTGCTTCGCCTTTACAAAGCCCTTTATTCACAATGGAAGTTGATCATAATTCTCAGGTTGAAATTTTGAGTCCAATAGTAGAAGAACACGTTGAGGTCGCTATCATGTATGGTTCTCCCTGGAAAATAACCACGTCTAATGATCAAAATCGAGTAGTGTCCGCATCTTCTTAAATAAATTTGACTCCAATCCGTGCAGTTTCTGCGTCCTCAAGGACAGCTCGCAGGAGGATTTTTGATCCCACAGATTGTGGCAATTGCTTAAAACTCAAAAATAGGATGATTAAATTATTAAATTATTAATTAAAAGTAGAAATTAATACGTAATCTTTCATCTAATTTATGTAAATTGAAAAAAAAAAATTAAATGGCTCCAGATTATTAAATATAAAGAAAAAGGAATCCTCTACTCCTGCTTCAAAAGCATCGAAGACTTTGGTTGCGATGCAAAGTCATAAAGCCCGATCCCCTTGGAGTAAGGCAGAGAAATCATTGGCTCTCTCCATGTACTTTAAAGGTCCATCTTTGTATAAATATATGAGAAACATAAACATTAATTTGCCCGCACCTTCGACTATTGCGAATTAGCTTTCTGCCAGTAAATTTCTTCCAGGTTTTAACAATGATATATTTGATGCTATATCCTCAGGGCTAAAAGTATGTCTTTAATTGACAGGGAGTGTGTAATTTGTTTTGATGAAATGTCGATTAAAGCATGTCTCGATTTCTCCGAAAGTCAAGATTTTGTAGAAGGTTTTGAAGATAAAGGTAGTTTAGGTCGTTCTGCTAGCATCGGTAGATATGCTATGGTTTCATGGTAAGAGGATTAATTACCTCTTGGAAACTACGGTACTTTACCCGATGGTTCCCAAAACGAGATAATTATACCCGATAGTTCCCGGGCTGAAAATTGCAATATACCCGATGGTTCCCGGGCTGAAAATTGCAATATACCCGATGGTTCCCGGGCTGAAAATTGCCATAACCCGTGGGTCCCGGATATATTATAACAGTGAGTGTTCTTAAACACATTTTGTGGTGTTGATTTTGAAATGTTGGAAAAGATTCCAATTTCCCAAAAATACAGTCCACATTTTTGTTCCGTTCAATTTCAAAATTAGAGCTATTCGGATTGAAGGGCTGGAATTCATTATTATATAATTATTAATAAATTATTAACAATAAACGAGAAAATAGATGATTTTTTACGAAGAAATTGGCAAAGTTTCCACCTCACCCCCCCCCCCAATTCCGACAAGCTTGAACATGAAAAGCAGGCGTTGGTAAGCGATTAATCGGTGTCGACGTTTTTCTGTTCAGTAGTGAATTTTCGTCGCCATTTTGGTTTGTTGAAAATCTAGTTCTCATGTTCATACTCCCCCTCCTATATTTTTACTTCTCTTTAAAGGAAGTTTTCGTTGGAAGCTCTTCAAACTAGTACTTTTCTGCCGAAGCGGCTGACTGTTTCTAATGCCATTTTGAGACTAAAAAAATTTAAGAAAATCTGTTCCTAGTTACATCGCTGTTTGTTGTTTTAAAGGAACTTAGTATTAAAATAATGCTCTATATCCCTTCATTGATACCTGCGTTACAAAATAAACACGGGAACCATCGGGTATATCGCTTTACTAGAAGCGGGAGCCATCGGGTATATTTGATTTGACCAACTTAGTCTCCGGGAACCATGGGGGTATCCAACCGGAAACTACCATTAGTTTATTTCATAACTGAATCAGGCATGTCTCAAGAAGATCTTAACTC
This sequence comes from Orius insidiosus, assembly GCA_014119065.1. Taxonomy (NCBI): domain Eukaryota; kingdom Metazoa; phylum Arthropoda; class Insecta; order Hemiptera; family Anthocoridae; genus Orius; species Orius insidiosus. The sequence continues at coordinate 10,137 of JACGAQ010002273.1, read as the reverse complement.
CTTCTCGTTGAATTCATAGCGAAATTAATGAAAGCAAATCTCTCACCTCGAGCAATAGTATGTGACCAAGGGCCGAATAACAGGGGAGTTTTTCGTCGTTTAAATTCTACAGTAGAGAAACCCTATTTTGAATTTAACGATCGCAAAATTTATACGTTTTATGACATTTGCCATTTAATGAAAAGCTGAGGAACAATTGGTTGAATGGTAAATTTGAATTACCTGGTAAGACACTAAGTTTTCAACATGTTCGAAAAACGTACAAAATAGACAAAAAAAATGTGTCGAGGTCCCTTTTGAAGTTATCAGATGTTCATATTAACCCGACAGTTACGCAGAGAATGCGTGTTTCTTATGCAGTACAAATATTTAGCCGAAGCGTTGCAGCTGCGGTGAGAACCTGCGCCGAAACGGGAGAATTAGAAGATGAACAAGGTGCAATTGATACAAGTCAATTTATATCGGACATGAACGATTTATTTGATAGTTTGAATAGTCGACAATCGTATGATAGGAACCCAAATAGATGTGCATTGTCAAGTGACTGTCCTCAGATTGAAAGCAACCTCAAAAAGGGCTTAGAGATTTTATGGTGCTAAAAAAAGTTGGAATTAAGAGCAATAATCTTGATAAAGGTAGTACTAGAATTGTCGAAAGACCTCCTTGTTTTGATGGATTTTTAGTTACCATTAATGCCCTTTACTTCTATTCAAAGAGCTAACGTTGCAAAACACTGGAAATGATGGGAACAATTCTACTACTATAAAATATCTTTTGACCTCAAGGCTTAACCAGGATGCTCTGGAAAATCTATTTTCTGTTCTCCGGCAAAAGGGGGGAAACAATACCAACCCATCAGTTAAAACACTTAGGAGTAGTTTGAGGTCATGTCTGGAAAAAAACCTGTTGCTACCTTCAAAGAAATCAAACTGCGAGGAGGACACTGACTTTCCTTTGGTCCTTGATTTATTTAAAAATCGTAATCAAAGTACTTCCTTGGTTCATGATGAGTTTTTAACTCATACAGACCCATGTTATAACGAAGAGTTGGTTTATACAGATGGCCCCATTGCAGACATTCCTCTTGAGCATGATGAACTCGATGTAAGTGTGAAACACACTTTGGAACGTTGCTCAATAACTTACTTTAGTGGCTATCTCGCTAACAAAGTCAGTGAGGTGTTTCATTGCGATCATTGTGAAAATATGTTGACCACTGCTGAATTCTTAAATGATAAAACCATTTGTTGATATTGAATAGAGACTATTCACAATCAAAAGAAATAAGCTACTTGAAACATCCCTCTAAAGATTTGGTACACATCATAGAACTCAGTTTAAGATGTTTTACATCTATCTTTAGCAGTGTATTTCATAAAAAGGGGGTGGCAGAAATAATTTTTAATGAAATTAATTCCACAGTTTAGATTGTGTAGAGTGGTCCAAAAATTATTCATGTCAAGACCACTTGAAATATATAATAAAATTCATGATTAAAGTTAAAGTTTACAAAGAATGTAGAATGTTCCTCAAAAATAGAAAAGTCACGAAGAGTGGGAATGCAAAAATTGACAAATTCAAAATGTTTGAACGAAAAGACAATACATAATCAATTTACAAGTAAATTTGTTGCCAAATAAAATTATAAATAAAATAAAATACAAAAAATTTATATATACTGTTGGCCACACTGCCAGTAATATTATGTTGGTGCAAAATAAAGCAGGTTTTTGGTATGCAGTAAAAGCTAGCTACAATTTAACTTCAACCAAATATAATATTTTATTGAATAGCTTCCATGAAAATTTAAACAGTGCAGTTTATGATTTCCAGTGGAGTTGGCACAGTTAAGCACTGTAACACGTTCTTTACTGACCTTATGTCCAGGGGCACTAGATTCCCTTTTAGAAGCCAAAGTGGTTTTTGGTAATGCTTTCCAAACAAGGCCAGTTTCATCGGCATTATAAACAAACTCGGATCATAGGATTCTGATGCAGTTTTAAATTTTTCAATAAATTTTCAGCAGCTGCAGAGTCTGCTGAAAGCTTCTCACCAGCCAAATCTAACTCGCGTACACCATGCCTGAATTTAAAATTCCTTAGCCAGCCGTTACTAGCCTTAAAAGATGAATAACCAAGCTTTTCTGCTAAGATTTTGGCTTTTTCACAAAGGATTGGACCTGAAATCGGATTTCCCATAGAACGTTGCTGCAAAAACCATTTAAACACGGCATCTTCCAAATTTTTGTTGGTTGCTGTCTTCATTGTTTTCCTGGAGGAACTTCCATCTTCATTTTCAAGCACCGAAACAAAGTTTAAAAGTGTTGACTTACTGTTTTTAATGTCAGAAATTGTTGCTTGTCCAACACCATAAATCTCAGAAAACTTCTTACCCGTTACACCTTTATCGAGTTGCTCTATAATTTTCAGTTTGTCCGCTAACGATAGCACAACACGTTTTCTTTTCGAAGCCATGGTATAAAAACAATACAGTATTGTACACGCACAAACAAAAGTAAGCCGTAGCGAAAGAGTAGCGTCCTCGAGCAAGGTCAATAAATAACACACTGGCTAATCAAACAAACAATGACAGGTGCGCCGTGACTGCAATGCGCCGGAACTTGTCTTAACTTGCCGTTGTGCCTACACACGCGGGGGAAGTCAGTGTAGGCACAACGGCAAGTTAAGACAAGTCAAGTCAAGACTTGACGCGCAAACACAGGCTTCGCGGGGGGAAGAATAATAGCGCACTTAGACTTTTTTTGGACAATTTTTTGTGATTCGGATAATCGGCGATTCGGATAGTCGGAGTTCGGATAACTGGAGTTCTACTGTACTTGTATATATATATCTCGGGGAAACAAATGAAGAAGTTGGTACATGTAGCGACCCCTCGCAGTGCTACCAGCTGACCGACAAAGAGCGCCCTCTAACCCGAAGGGCTGGTTGTCTTCTTTTCAAAAAAAGGAAAAACGTGGGGAGTCTTGACGAAGTCTTCATCGAGTCAAGTGCGTTCCATTACCACTCCCTTTCTTGTCGCCTGTCGGTTCAGCTGGAAGTAGTTGCACGAAGGAGTCGTGAGTTATTGTCCGTTAATTAAGCAAGTGTCATAACTAGACTTAAGTGAATATTAATATTGTGAATAAATTAAACTTAAAATCGACCAGAGTGTATTCATGGCTTCTTCCCATCCCCGCGAAGAAGGTGAGATCAGCGACTCTCCGATATCAGAAGTGGGATTACCAACGAAATCGTAAGTTCTTCGCATGTAAATTACGAAAAGAAGAGATCGAGATTGCCTGGTGTCGGCCGCCATTTTTCTTTTGCGTCTTAACCGTACGTGGTCCTAACCCTTTTGTTTCGTTTGCTTTTGCAACCCTCACCGTCTTCGGGGATGAACGAAACAACGTTACTTCTGTACAAGATATTTGAAAATGCGATTCGAAAATTTGACATCGGTGGTTGAAATTTTCGAACTGCGTAGAAGAACAAGAAAAGGGGGTGGAAGGGAAGAACTCCGGACATTTGAATTCTTGAACATCTGGCATCGCTTCGAGACCTCACCCCACCCCGATCACCCCTTTGCTTGTTGTCAAGGAGGGTGCTAGAACGGCGTAGTTCCTTTTCGAGATTCTATTGGAAGTTCATGTTCTGACGTCACCGAGGGTGCTAGTCGCGTCCGCTACGTTTTACCTTTTTTTTTTTAAAAAAAAAGGGGAGGCCGCAAATGGACTAAAGGGAGTTTTTTTTTTGTAACTTATCTATCGCTCATCACCTTTATCAAGATTTTTTCAGACTTGTTTAAGGACTTGGACGAGACGTATTTTTGTTTCGTCAGCAGGTATTTTCTTTTGCATGAGCCTGAGCCGGACGGTGGAATATCATAACGGAATATGGACGCTACGATGAACAAGGAATATTCTTCTCTTCCTGAAAATGATCCTGGTGGTTTATCTTGGCTCTGTCTATCTGGACAGACAGGTTGACCTGGTAATCAGTATTGTTTCTTTTATGTTTGAAGGTAAAAATCTCTAATGTTATTTTCTTTTTCATGCTGGGTTGAGACTGCTGGCGAGGAACTGCCTGATGGCTTGAGAAGAGAGAGATTCCTATGCAGTATTCTATCAACTCATAAGAAAGACCGAATTAATGCATGAATGAGGACTGCTGTTACTGGAACATTTGGGACGCCACCTGCAGCTGGAATCACCGAGACTCAAGTTAAGGAACCTAGTTTTAAGCCTATTTTTACAAAATTTACACTGCGGTGACTCTTAGGATTGTATGTGATGCGATCCTGACTATGTCGATAAATTGTCGAGGCTCCGCTGTCTTACAGATCACTTTTAGTGACCATTGTTTGCATTGCAAACTAGCCCTGGGATTTTCATTAAGGAAGCTGAGGATTGAGCGAAAACAGCTTGGTGTAATTGTCTTCCAACTTGTGGGCATGGTTCAGAGAAATAGCTGGATGGATTTGCTTCCAAATTAAGGACATTTTTCCATGTCTTCCATCCATTCTGGTAACTTGAGCACTTCAGTCGACCCTTCGAGCTTATTTAGCTAACCAATCTGGCAATTGCCCTGTAAAACTGCTTTCCTATTAAAGTGCTGAACTTCAGCAAAATGACCATACCCCCACTGCAATGCTTTTTAAGAATAGAACATTTGACTAGTTGTTGATTTATCGACAATTTGGTGTGTGGATCTGTTAGGAAGGGTTTGGTGGTGAGACTGTTCTTTTGTACTACCAAACGGGGAAACCAATTACTGTTAATTTTGGAGGCCACTGATCCTCATTCTCATTTTAGGGGCTTACTGGCTGGTTGATCAGTTAAGGGAGCTGTCTTTTACTGCAGAGCAGATTCTAATTCAATATTTTTATTTTACTTTTCTGAACCTGATTTCAATTTTTGGTAGATTTCTTTATTAGTTTTGATTACAGTTAATTTTACTGATTTTGATAAAAAGGGGCCGTGCCTGCTACTTAACATAGTACCGTTTACAGTCTGTTAAGGCCGAGGACCCCTTTGGGGTTTTGTTTAAAGGGCCTTCTCGTTCCTTAATATTTTCGAAGAGTTTAAACTGCTTATAATTTTGAATTTAAATTTAGCGTAAACACAGTCCACATAGATATCACTGGAAAATTGTCTGGTAAAAATGATTCAAGGGAATATATCATTGTTATGATCGATGCTTCACTAAGTATGTTTTGTTGCGTCATACGCGAAAATTGACTCTGTAAATGCACTTAATGCGTTAAAGCATGCTATTTCATTGTTTGGGGCGCCATCGCGAATTATAGCAGACCAAGGTAGATGCTTTGCTAGTAAAGACTTTAAAGAATTTTGTGGCACTCACCAGATGGACCTCCATTTCATTTCTACCGGTGCGGCTCGTGCTAATGCCCAAGTCGAACGGGTGATGTCCGTTTTAACCAATATGCTTACTGCAACTGAGCTGGGTGAACGCTCATGCAGGAGGCTGTTCCGGATATTCAGTTGGCAATTAACTGCACGATTAACCGCGTTACGCGCTCCTCACCGTAGGAGATGATGATTGGAAAGTCTGGTAGACCTTTAAATCTGGTGTTCCTTCAGAATCGGTTACTGGTTCTGGTAAGGTTGACTTGGATGCTGTACGCGATGCTGCCGCACAACAAATGGTAAAATGTGCTCAATATGATAAAGCCCGTTTTGATACGAATAAGGCTAAAGTCCAATTACTGGCAAAAGGGGATCTAGTTTTAATTAAAAATGAGCCTCGTCATCAGACGAAATAAGTCCCAAGTTTCGTGGACCTCTTCGCATTATTGACGTCCTTGAACATGACCGCTATTTGCTGAAATCTCTAACGTCCAATCGTACATACAAGTACTCTCATGATCGGGTTAAGCCTGTGCCTGATCCTGCCGTTCAAGTTGAGTTGAACGATGCTGTTACTCCAGACGACCTTGATGCGTCAGGTCGCGTGTCTGGTGATGATTCCGATGGTACTGATTCGGATCGTCCTTCAGGCAGTATTTAATCTGTCGTGTTTCCATGTTATTGCTTCCTTTACTGCTGTTTATCCACCTTTACTTTTCCTTTGTTCCTGGGCGTCCTGCGCCTCTTTTGACCTGTGCTTTGCTGGTTTCACTTGGTACGTAATGCAGAGTTCGTACTAGCCCTTGGCTGGCGATTATGTACTGTGTCTGCTGACTTTCCGTGTGTTTCCGGTGAATTTTCCTTTTCCACTGTAATGCAGAGTTCTTACTAGCCCTTGGCTGGCAATTATGTAATGTGTCTGCTCACTTTTCATGTGTTTTCCGTACATTTTCCTTTTCCACTGTGATGCAGAGTTCTTACTAGCCCTTGGCTGGCAATTATGTAATGTGTCTGCTCACTTTCATGTGTTTTCCGTACATTTTCCTTTCCACTGTGATGCAGAGTTCTTACTAGCCCTTGGCTGGCAATTATGTAATGTGTCTGCTCACTTTCATGTGTTTTCCGTACATTTTCCTTTTCCACTGTGATGCAGAGTTCTTACTAGCCCTTGGCTGGCAATTATGTAATGTGTCTGCTCACTTTTCATGTGTTTTCCGTACATTTTCCTTTTCCACTGTGATGCAGAGTTCTTACTAGCCCTTGGCTGGCAATTATGTAATGTGTCTGCTCACTTTTCATGTGTTTTCCGTACATTTTCCTTTTCCACGGTGATGCAGAGTTCTTACTAGCCCTTGGCTGGCAATTATGTAATGTGTCTGATCACTTTTCATGTGTTTTCCGTACATTTTCCTTTTCCACTGTGATGCAGAGTTCTTACTAGCCCTTGGCTGGCAATTATGTAATGTGTCTGCTCACTTTTCATGTGTTTTCCGTACATTTTCCTTTTCCACTGTGATGCAGAGTTCTTACTAGCCCTTGGCTGGCAATTATGTAATGTGTCTGCTCACTTTTCATGTGTTTTCCGTACATTTTCCTTTTCCACTGTGATGCAGAGTCTTACTAGCCCTTGGCTGGCAATTATGTAATGTGTCTGCTCACTTTTCATGTGTTTTCCGTACATTTTCCTTTTCCACGTTGATGCAGAGTTCTTACTAGCCCTTGGCTGGCAATTATGTAATGTGTCTGCTAACTGGATCGTCTCGGGGAAATGCTTGTGACGGAAACTGCGGCTGTGAGCCCTCGTTGGTTATATTTCGGTAAGGCTGTCAACCCTTACGTGTTTACTTGTGCAAGGCTGTCAACCCTTGCTGGAGATGAGATTTTTCACTTCTCATATGGGATCCGTGCACGTACCCGAGAGCATCATCACAAATTATTCCTCAATTCCTTACTGACAAATCATCGCTTTTGATTTCTACACAATACGTAGTGTTTTTCTCTTTACTGTTAAAGCGTCATGGTCATGTTCAGGTACCAATGTAAATTTTAACTGTGGCAATGTTGCCTTTATTTTTCTACTTTGTTTATTTTGCTATACTGTTTGTCAGTATGGCCGAATGTAACTTTTGATCTGCTTTCTGTTGTCTTTTGCAGATGAGGCATCCGGGACGTCTGCCGTGTCAGGTTGGCCGTCTCGGGGAAACAAATGAAGAAGTTGGTACATAGCGACCCCTCGCAGTGCTACCAGCTGACCGACAAAGAGCGCCCTCTAACCCGAAGGGTGGTTGTCTTCTTTTCAAAAAAGGAAAAACGTGGGGAGTCTTGACGAAGTCTCATCGAGTCAAGTGCGTTCCATTACCACTCCCTTTCTTGTCGCCTGTCGGTTCAGCTGGAAGTAGTTGCACGAAGGATCGTGAGTTATTGTCCGTTAATTAAGCAAGTGTCATAACTAGACTTAAGTGAATATTAATATTGTGAATAAATTAAACTTAAAATCGACCAGAGTGTATTCATGGCTTCTTCCCATCCCCGCGAAGAAGGTGAGATCAGCGACTCTCCGATATATATATATATACTACTTGCATTCTAATCAATTATTTTTTGGTAATAATTAAAGTAAGTACATAATACCTAATTTGAAAATTTACATCTCAGCTTAGTTTAAAAAAATAACAATATAGGTACCTAATAAAATATTTAAAGAATTAAAAATAAAAGTGATATAAATTAAAGCTGTTCTAAGAGTTGAAACTACGGACAACTGAAAGACCACAGAAAAAAACGAATTAATTCGAGGGTTTGGTTGAGGGGAAGTTGGTGGAGGGGAGAACGACTCGAAGTTCGAACACATCGAGGAAGGGTCAAGATCCGAAACGGAGGAAAACTTAAAACTCTTCACCGAGGCGCATTCTCTAGGACTCAGATGGTACCAGTCCCTTCCCCACCTCGCCCATCGATTGTCTGCGGGATTTTTACGGGCCGTTGTTACTCTGTGTATGGTTCCTCTGTGGATGGCACAAGGGATTTTACTGCATTACCAAGGACTGCGTTAAATGCGCATACTGTGCAAAAGAACTCGAGGGATGGGAAGCCGGCGAGGACCCGTTGTATGTATCTCATTTTGTTTTATTATTTATCATTGCACATTTAAATTATTGGAGTGGCGGCTCCATTGTTTATAGAAAACCACAAGTTTTATGCGTTTTTCGGTTTTTCAAGAAACAATCTTAGGACTGGATTTTTGGGCGTTTTTCTGTCTTTCCGCCAAGTTCTATCGTTTTCTACGGGTTTTTGTCAAAGAAACTCCATTTTACTGGATTAAAGGTTATTCAACGCCCTTCAAAATCAAGTTCTCCTCTATCGGGGCCCAGGAGGAGGCTTCTCCATATTTCTAGTCTAATTAATTTAATTATAGCGCAGAACACAAACGGCATCAGCCAAATTGTCCATACATTAAAATGTCCCCTCGCCGCCGACTAAAATTTCATGTTTGGAGGCCATCAAATTGGAAATAGCGGCGCTACAATTTAAGAATGTATGCTTACTTTTCAGTTATCTATTTTCTTAATTAATTTTTCAGAATATGGAGTTCATTAAATCCATGGAGCAGTTAGAATCCATAGTATTATAATTTCGGACAATCAATAATTTTAATTAATTATAGAATTTATTAATTTTTAATCTTTATTATCATAATTTTTTGCCATTGGATGCAATTTTCGTCCTGACAGGGCTGGAGAAAATGCCACCGATATCAAAAATTCCAAAGGTTAAAAAGCCATCCGTTGAATAAATTATTTAAATATTATAAAATTTTATTATTATAACTACACAACACAGGCTCATAACATCTTGGGCTTGGAAAGTAGATTTCGATATATGAGGTAAAAAGTACTGTTCTAGCTGTACTCTGATTCCAAAAATTCTTCTTACGCATTCTTGTACTTCTTTTGCAGTTCTTGTAGTCTTTTGCAGCTGCAGCAGCGATCGATCCGATCTCATTCGTAAACAGGTGGAAAGTTCTACCTGTTTTTAACGTTGAGGAAGTTCAATGGAGGATGATTATTCTGTCTTAAGATGAATCAAGGAATACGACGATTTGGCAAAAAATGATAGGCTTAGAAGGAATATCAAAATAAGTATACTCTAAAAAACTTCTTTGCATGTTAAGCAAAAATTTCTCTCAAAAAGAAACATTCAAAACGTGCGATCATTTGCGATATTAACACCTTAAGAATGGATTACAAAAATATTCAAGCCTCGAACTATTGAATGATCCAAAAGACGAAGAGCAAGGCATCTTCTACCGTCATTTCGTCATCGGTCGACATAACGCAGCGATCAGCCCTCACACTTCTTTTCTCCGTGGGAGCACCTCAACATATGATTTATTTATATATTAAAAATAAGTGGGGATAAACCCATTCCAAACTAAAAGAAAAACCGAAAAACATATGATCAATTTAAAATAAAGTCAGTATAAATCCGGATTTTAGTCGAAAAAGTCTACGGTTCTAAGGCAGTTCACGTCTGTTCTTTGTAACTAAAATGAATTTGTAAGATTTTAAACTTGCAGCTATTTTCATAATACTTATTTTTCAATTTATTAAAGTCGACATTTTACGCGAGAAAAATGACTTTCGTTCAAATGGGTTGGGAAGCGCCCTCGGCCAGTTCTCGCCAACCAAAGTACTTAATCTTTTCTTTTATTTTGCTGAAGAAACGTTTCTTTAGATGGCTCAAGCAGGTTTTTTTTGCATTATCCAGGACTG
>JACGAQ010002272.1:0-43553 GCA_014119065.1 Orius insidiosus | reverse complement strand
TTTGAAATACGCGAAAATCGAAGTTCTCGGAAATTATACGATGACTCGTTGGTTTGGTGCGGGAAGCTCTGGCAGCTTCAATGTTTCCATTGCCGGCGTCTTTTTCGAAGGAGTCGCGCTTCTGGAGGTTGCTCGATTCGGCCATTTAGAAGCAACCGACATCAATTTAGACATTTCGTTTGACGACGTGACATTGGATTTCAAAAATTTAGGTTTCTTTGCTACAATATTTCAAGGTAGGCTGATTTTCATAGATACACAATTTGATTTTGTTCTTTAGGGATGATAAATGCGGTTGGGATATTCGTCTTTGACAGCATCAAACCGTACATTTTGAAAGAAGTGAACACAAATCTTCGTGGTGATATAAATGCAAATTTAAGAACTTTGAAGCAAACGTTTCCAAATTCGATACCACCGTTGGACCTCGCCATCGCCGAGTTGAGAAAATATGTGAGACAGAACGAATACGACCCGTACAAAATCCCCGATTACAACTACAGCTGGAATCGTGGCGGTGGAAGTGAATGAAATTTGGGTGACGGGATTGGCGTCTTTCTTCAGGGTGGGAAACGTGACGATATCCGTGAGCAACCATACGGTTGCCGCCTACATTCACATGTCGACGAAAAGGCTAAAAGGGCAATGCAAATGGACGCTCACGGGAGTCGGATTCCTCTCGAGGACGGGTTCGAGCAGCTTCAGTATCGAACACCTCGAAATAGAAACGAAAGTCAATCAGAGTTTGAACGTTAAGAAAACCCCGTACTGGAAGAGCTTCGTCTCGAACTTGGAAACATGGCACTCGGGATGAACGGCCTCGGAACTACCGACTACCTCATGGAATTTCTCGCCAACGTCCTCCCCAACATTCTCCGATTTCAAATCGTCGACGCGATCGAAGCACCTCTAAAACAACGAATTCAAGACTCCTTGAATCTTCTAGACGTCGAAAAAGAAATCAACGCCCATTTAAAAGAGATCGACCAGCTTACTTACGGAAATGTGACTGACATGATTTAGATCCAAAACGAAGCATGGAAGAAGACTTCTTCGAAGACGTTTCCCTTTAGCACAAACTTACATTGTCACTATATTATAGCTATTTATTTACATATTATAGATAATGTACAGTTGTATATAATACATTTTTTACTTCTTTAATTATCAGGATCCCAGAGACATTAACAATATTAAACCAAGTACTTAATTTAAAAAAAGAGAAAATTAAACGAAAAAAAAAAAATCCGACCCCAAGTAGGATTCAAACCCACGCACTTGCCTATCCGTGACAACCATTAGGTAAATCCATTAGTGGTTTACCCAGCCATTTATGAAGTTTACCTTAAGGTATGTATTAGGTGTACAAAATGAAACTCGGCTAAAATCTACAAAATTCAATTTAACCCTGTGGCTGAGTTTCATTTTGTACACCTAATAGAATACATAATTACTGTAAAATTCGACAATGCAGGAAAAATTAGCGGGAATATGATGGGGGAGAGTTTGGGCCTCTTGTGGGCTGCTGGCCTAACACCAGGGCCTCCATAGCTCAGTTCGTTAGAACGTTGTACCTGATTGACAGCGCAGTGGGTTCGATCCCTCTTAGGGTCGGATTTTTCGTTCAATTTTTCTCTTTTTCTCCATTTACTTGATGTAATAATGTTGATTATTTTGTTTAAATTATTTCCATTAGTTTTTTAAAATCTGCATTCTGCAGAAACCTATAAATGTTGAAAGGGATTCTGAATTTGTTCCAGATTCCCTGTGATATTTTTCCGAAGAAAGGGTTCATGTAAATAAAGAACAACCATGATATGTGTAAGAATGACTTTTATTAAATTCATTATGATACTAAAATATTTTTACGAAACCCTCGGCAATATCTTCATCACCGTCCGAAAATAAAAAAAAACCACTTTTGACACATCTCTCACTCTCTTTCAGACCAAAAAGAATTTTAATAAAAGAGTTTTTAGTGACATAAAATAAATGTTCTGAAACGAAAAATATAATGTCTTTATGAGCATTTTCATTACATCATCTAATTTTTTTTTCCAACTGGGATAAGTACCTATATGAGTGTATGTTATAGCTTCCTATATTTATACATTTTATGTTTAAATTTATTTTAATTATTTTTTTTTTTAATGAAATGGGTCTTGTGAACTCGCTCAACACCTGAGGTAATTCAAGTTTCAAAGGACAAAATTTAAAAAGAAAATGATATGCGAAAATGTCACTATGAGCACGTCCAAAAGAAAACTTATTGTCTATAATCGGCTTGAGAGGGGAAAAACAACAACCCAAAAAACAAATGAAATTGACTTATTAATTTGGTTTTTTTATATCAGTATACAATAAATGATTATAATTCATTTGAACATTATCTAAAACATTCATTTTAATGATTATCATTAATTTAGTTATTATATTATTATTTAGATTAATTTTTTCTTTTTAACTTTTTTATTTAGTCCATACATTTTGTGACTATACAGTTGATTTTAAAAAAATTCTAGCTAATTTAAGATAATTTCTGACCCATTTTTTTCTTTCATTTCAGGTAGTTTTACCATTTCATTACGTATTATGATTAAGAGAGGGTTACCCCAAATGACGAGTAAATTTTGGGTGTCAGTAGAGTAAGTTTTTTAAGTGTTATTATTAGGTGTACAAAATGAAACTCAGCCACAGGGTAAATTTGAATTTTGTAGATTTTAGCCGAGTTTCATTTTGTACACCTAGTAGTTCATTTTTTCAAATTTTGAACATTTTAGGCGTTAAAGTCCATCAAAAGTTGACCTTCTCCGTGTAAGAAGGTTATTGAAGTATAACCATTAAGAAGGTTAATTTTTAAAGGCTTGTAAATCGTAAACCGTTACAGATATTGAAAAAATGCACTAAATAAAATCAGTTGGAAATTCAATTCTCTTTAATTTTTATTCTATTCATTTTTTCTCTAGGACGCACTGTTTTCAAGATAAAATTTAAAAAAAAATTATTTTCCGAAAATGGTGCATCCTAGAAAAAAATAATTAAGTACAAATTTATAGAAAATTAAATTTCCTACAATTTTTATTTATTAGGTGTACAAAATCTAGTAGGAAGAGGAAAAGATTAGAAAAAATGTGAAAGGGCTTAAAAGGTTCGAACCCCACAGGGGGTATAACTTTTTAAAATCATTTCCTCTTTCGGTTTATAAATTCGGCATTGGTGAACGCTGACCACTTAAAAATCTAAAGTGAAAGAAAAACCCTTTGATTTAAGGTGGCCATTTAATTTGAAATCTTGGACCATAAATGCTTTTAAAAAAAGGAAACTTACATTACGAACACCCCTTGAAGAGAAAAAAAAGAAGAAAAACTAATCATTCGAAAAGCCTTTTTTCAAAAGGATTTTCCTTTAACATATAAAATATTGATTTATTGTGAAAAAAGTACTAAATTAGGAGATTAAAAATGTTCCGTTTTAAGAGCACTTGGGCATAGAAAAAAATGAATCGAAAATAAAAAGCCCATTTCCGTCTCTGTCAAATTCTTTTAAATCCTTACGTAAAGAAAAGGCATTTGCATTTGGAAGATCAGTTTCGCTATATTATTTTTTTTCCATATAAAGAATAATTTAAATGCCGATTCGATCGAACATACTTTTTTGATTTGTTACTCTGGTCATTTGAGCAATTCAGTGTTAAAACATTCAGTGCACTAAAGGGAAAGAAAGAATAAATTAACAATAGTAAGCCTAGTAGACGGATTTAGTCTTTCTGGGTCTTTTGATATTATAAAATGAAACTTTTAAAACTTCCTGGCCTTTTATACCTTCTATACGCCCTTTTTAACATCTAAAAACGTAACAAACGTAAGAAAAAATAAAAAAACGTTTATAATTTTTACCTAATCTGTAAACAATGCTCACTCTTTAAAATCACTTCCTTATTGAACAAATATTGCTCAAAACGATATTAAACAGCTTTTGATTATCTTTCAACAACATAAATTGGCACTGAGAAACAATTTTTAACCAATTATGTGGTTTAATAAATAAGTATATTTTATAACAAATAACCTAATTTATCACATATGTTTCTTTGGCGTAAACGATGACTTAAAATGTAATTTTTCAACCCCTTGACGCAGAAGACTTAAATTAAACACTACTTTGCTAAATGGAAGTTTTATGGAGGCCTCATAATTTTGTAGGTACTGTATTTTTCTAAAATAAGGTGAAACTTTTTCATAATATTCTGTTGGCAGCTTGTGTGTACATTCTGACGTCACAATTTTTAATATACAACCAGGCCGCAGCCATTTTAAATTAAAAAAAAATAAAGCTCACAAATATGACTAGATTTTAATTTTTTACCTTTTCTTAGGTAACAAGCTTATTGAGAATTGAGATAATAATACGTACTACTTTTTGAAAATTAATTACTACCTTCTAGAGACATACACTCATATAAAACGTAATCGACAACCCCCTTTACAGGACTTCTGATTGGCGCCGCTAGGGAACACAAGCTTACCTAGCGGTTTCAAAAAGAATTTGATCGATACATTTTTGCCATATTTAATAACTATTTTATGTACATTTCCGTCGTGTGAGCGGTGAAAGCACTCCCGATCAATTATTGGCTTTTTTTCTTTTATTTTGGAAGTTAATATTGTGTATTATGATAATATATACATAAATATTTTAGGTTAATTTCAGTGCCTTATTGTTCAGAATAAAATAGACCCCACGTTTAATTTTTGTAATAAGAACATTTTATTGATAACTCGTTCAATATTTTTTTAATTAGATTATATTCATGAGGTAATGATTATTATCGAACTCAATAGTTTAAAGAAACAGCTTAAAAATTTAAAAACCGCCCAAATTATGTTTTTGCTCTCCAATGATCGTTAAAAGTATAAAACCACTTGAATTGATACAATCACAATTAACTTTCTAATAGGAACTAAACTTAGTGTAAAAGATAACCGTCTTTAACGTAGGTAAAATTTACCTACACACGAGAACATTTTCGTTGTATAACAGAACAAACAAAGCACAATTTTTTTACAATTTACTCGTTAACTATAATTGTATCAGCGCAAGTATCACAGAAGGAAAAAAAAGAGAAACTTAATACAAGAAAAATTATTACTGATGATTGTTCATTGGAAGATCAGTCAGTGATAAACTTTGAATTTTTTCTTTTTTAAATGATTTACTTTCCGCGGTATATTTCAATGATTTTGTCTTGATCGACGTATTCGAAGATGTGCGGAGCGTCCATAAGGATTCCGATCGTTCCGGCAGTTGTAACGATGAAGAAGATAACGAGTTGGAGTCTGTCGATGACCATGGCCACGTATTTCCAGTCTTCTCTGATCTAAAATTTTAAAATTTTCGTCACTTTTTGGACATGGCAGTTTTGAAGAGGACTTTCAGGTCCAAAAATAGTTGAAATGTTTTATTACCTGGATGTATTGGTCCTCGTTTCGTAGATGCTCTGCGATGAATTCGACAGCCTCAGTCGCTTTGGAGGCTTCCGGTGACAAAAGGAGAGAATCCGAACTTTCGCTTTCCCTCCGCTCCGTGCTCGATTTCCGGTTGATTTTGCAATTGGGATGATGTAGATCGGAAAGCTCCATAACTTCCATTTTGCTCTTTCCGGCTGCAGGCGGGGCGATGTGCTTCGGGAGTTCTGCCGGCGAACCGTATGATGGGTGAGGTGGAGCTGTCATTCCAGGCATCTCCATCATCCAACGTAATCTCGTCTTCTTGGGCCGTTTCATGCACAACGCCATTGGCAAATAATACAAAAAGGTAAGACGAATCCAAGGAGGCATCCTGTGTGTCCGAGGGCCTCGGAAGTTCCAGTTTATGATGATAACCGTGACTAAAATACTCACGGTATTCATAATGAAAGTGAACAACAGATATTTGGCGATTAAAGGTAACACGAGAGAAGTCGGTGGTAAAATTTTCGAGACAAGTAAAAGGAACACAACCAGTGACAGTAAAATACTAATTCCTAACGTTACTTTCTCACCGGCTTCGGCGGGCAAATAAAAGACGAGGACGCAAAGGAACGAGATGAGCACAGTAGGGAGAATCAAGTTGACCGTGTAAAACAATGTTTTTCTTCGAATGATTATGTAGAATGTTATATCGGTTTCGGTCGGTTTTCGCGTATATATTTAAATAAGCGGGAACTTCGATTATGTCCCACGTCCCTGATTTCCAATAATCTGAGAGATCGACAAAATTTTTGTTATTGTATAATCTAAGGACACTTGATCGCCGTTGAACGTCCACGAGCCGAATTTCATGATGCACGTCTGTTGGTCAAACGGGAAGTAAGTCACGTCGATAGTGCATGAACTCTGAAACAACACCTTATTAAAACCACGAAAAAGATTAAGAAAAATGATATTCACTTGATAAATAGCTGGCGGGACCCATAGCACCTCACCGTTTGGATAAATTAAGACGTTCGATTTGTACCTAACTTCGTAGTTTCCATCTGCACTGTAACAGTAAGGATTTCATGAAGTCTAGCCAAGAGGTTTTGCCCTGATTTCAACACCACAAGGGTACAAAGCCAACTTACTTGTTGAATAAAACTATGTCTGGCTTCCAGACTTTATCTGGAGGGAGACGCAGAACTCCAATGCCACCATAGTCAGCTTCGTCCCACTGAAGTTGGTAATCGTTCCATACCTGAAAATTTCCAATGTAATATAAAAGCGAAACGAAAAAGAGAACTTACCAATCTCAACCATACGTTGGATTTCATAATCTGATTCTTTTCGTTCTGAAAAATTGAAATAAAATATCAACGAGACGTTTTCAATTTAGAATACTTACCACGTTTATAAGTTGGACGAAAGCGAGGCCGAATCGGACGTCGACCTTTTGAGTCATGTTTTGGACAGGGCGAATGAGTTTGTTGTAGCCCCTGAAGAGATCTCGGACCAACCGTTCCTCGTCCTCGGAACATGTTGCTGAAAAAATTAAAATTCATTCATGACAAAAAGGCATTCTAAAGCCGCGTCCACACTATGCCGATGGGAAGAACCTTCATAATGTGGATGGTTCTTTGATCCAAAGTGGACTGACGAAGAAACGCTGGCGTTTATCGAACGAGCACAAAGGTTCATTCGTTCATAGAGGCAAAGGTGAAATGGCTGCCAAAAGGCATTCGGCTTAAAACGGCAAATCTTCAGATGTTGAAGCCTCCAAATGCTTTGCCGATTTATCGATCCCACCCTTGAGTACAGAGCAAAGCTTCTTTTCCTAACGATTCAAGATTTCACCTCATCAAGTTAAAGTTTTATAATCCATTTGCAAATGTTCCACAGAAATTTTGAGGTAATGATGACAAAACAGAAGATATTTTTCCCCTTTGATCTTCAAACTTCCCGCAGTTTTCCACCACTGAAGTTAGACGTTCTATTAGGTGTACAAAATGAAACTCAGCCACAGGGTAAATTTGAATTTTGTAGATTTTAGCCGAGTTTCATTTTGTACACCTAGTAGTTCATTTTTTCAAAATTTTGAACATTTTAGGCGTTAAAGTCCATCAAAAGTTGACCTTCTCCGCGTAAGAAGGTTATTGAAGTATAACCATTAAGAAGGTTAATTTTTAAAGGCTTGTAAATCGTAAACCGTTACAGATATTGAAAAAATGCACTAAATAAAATCTCTTGGAAATTTAATTCTCTTTAATTTTTATTTATTCATTTTTTCTCTAGGACGCACTGTTTTCAAGATAAATTTATTTAAAAAAAATTATTTTCCGAAAATGGTGCATCCTAGAAAAAAATAGTTAAGTGCAAATTTATAGAGAATTAAATTTCCTACAAGTTTTATTTATAATAACAAGACTATTGTGACCTCTCCTCCGTCAAAATATTTGTTTCGGTTTATAGTTTAAATACTCGGCAAAGGGGCGGAGAATCAATAATTCAGTCAACCTGGGGGTGTGCAAGTCCCTCACCGGGTCACGAGGTCAATGACGTGATTTTGTGTAACCATGGAGATGCCTTCAGCTCAAGCGCACTTGTGAGTGCAGGTATACAAAAGCAAACCACACCCCCCTTCATAACTTTTTCTTTTTTTATTTTAAAAAACAATAATCTTATCAAAAAGAAAAAACGAGCAACAAAACAACCTTCATTTAAAAATTTTTTTTATCAAGTCGATATTTACCTACAGCAAATTTTTAACCAAACTTAAATGTTTTTGAAAATTATATTTTATATAGATGATTTTTTTTAAATCACATGGACTACCGTCACAGCTCCTAAGAGTTTCCATGTGACTAAACTTACGAGAGTAATAAAATAACTTCAAAAACTTAATAAATATTTATTTGAATATATACGATTAAGGGATGGAATATAAGTGTTGGAAAAGAGGGCTTACCTGATGAAAATATCCATAGAAAAAGTACTGAAAATATCGTAATCCTCATGTTTGACGGTGAGATTGTACAGCCATATCCTCTTCGACGGTGGTCCGTCCCTTACTAACGCGCTTGTCGTTAAATTTAAATTTTCGTTATTGATCCGTAAGGGCGATGAGCGCGCAGCGGAGGATTCCTTCCTGGACCAGGGATCCTGGATCCCTCCAACCCCCCTTCTTCTATACTTCACCCCGGGACCTCATCATTTCGACGGAAAGATCTACCTATTACTCATCTCAAAAATTGTTGCGCACTTAAAATATCGTTAACTAAAAGAGAAGAATTTTTAAATATTTTATTTATTTTAAAGATACCGAAGAATTATTTTCAAGCAATGCCTACGGCGGCCGACTGATATCTGCGAGAAGTTGAATAAGCAGGAGGCGGCGCAGATCGGGTCGATTTCATCTCCTCTCCACAGCCCCCCCCCTTCTTATGTCTCTAAAAAAACGCCTCGGGAAAACTCGTTTCTTACATTTTTTACTATTAAATAATTAAATTAATCAGAAATAAATCATATTAATTGATGCAATTAGATATTTTTGAATTATTAAAAATTAATTTTGTAATTTGTAACCCAGAAGGTGTAGGGGTTCCTCAGTTAGGCTAAATCATCAAGACCTTTAGGTATTGAAGGTTCTACCCCGTTTTAAATTTTTCGAAAGAAAACTGGTTTGAAGAGCTTTCAACGAAAACTTCCTTAAAGAGAAGTATCTATATAGGAGGGGGAAGTATAACGGAGGGGACGTAAAACGTAGGGGGAAGTATATGGGAGGGAAGTATAACGGAGTGGGAAGTATGGGAGGGGAAGTATAAGTGAGGGGAAGTATATGGGAGGGGGAAGTTTAAGTGAGGAGTAGTATAACAGAGGGTGAAGTATAACGGAGGGGGAAGTATAAGGGAACGAAAGTATAACGGAAGGGGATGTATGTATTAAGGAGAATTTTCCAAGGAAAATTTTCAATTTTTTTTTTCGAAAAATTTTCTAAGTTTTTTTTTTTTCGAAAAATTTTCTAAGTTCTTTTTTTCGAAAATTTTTTAAGTGTCAAGGTAGAAATAATGGGCTCTTTGGCCTAGGGATGTGCCTCTCGTAATGGGTAGAAGTAAATTTCTCCCTACTAAAAAAAAATAATTAAAAAGTGGCAATTTTTTACACCAAAAATTCTTAAAAATATAAGGAGTAATTGGTGAAAATTTGGTGAAAATCGGACCAACGGTTCGGCCGCAGCGAATTGTTTAAAATTTCAAACAGACATTTTTTCCGCCATTTTTTCGAAATTCAAAAATCGCCCTCGTTACATTCTTCTTCACCGGCTAAGAAGATTTTGTGAAAATTTGGTGAAAATCGGATGAAAACTGTGGCCGTAAAGTGTTCCGGAAAAAAATGCTACGGCCGGCCGGAACCACAGACAAAGTTGAGATCGGTAAAGATCAATATTCGATTTGACCCTCCGGGTCTGGAAGACCCCTCCCCAAAAACCCGACGTGGAGGGTATCACAATAACTTATTTAAGGAAGTTAATATTGTGGCATCCTCGATGAACGCTTTTTAGATATAGTTACAAAAACCCCGGCAGGAATGTTCCGTCTCAGACTTTAACCAATTAGTATGAGGCGTTAGAGCGATTTTTGTTGAAAAGAAATATTCCAATAAAGTATCTTCCACACATTCCGTGGTTCAATTATATTGGTAAAGGCACTCCTTAGGAGTTGCCCCCTTAAAAGGGCGCGATGGCAATATCGCGAGAGCCCCATCCTGGGACCCGCCCAATTGCGAAAGCCTTGAATGCTAGGTTATAAATGCAGTCAATAAACAATCTTTATCAACCGATGCATTGAAACTGTTTCAACTTCCTCATTGTTCAGATACTTAGGATTTATCATTTATTTAAATGGGATTCTAAAGAAATGAACAAAAAAATACGGAAAGCCAAAGAGTCCAGGAAGGTTAGAAAAATAAACGAACAATAACGATTAAATATTTTTACTGACAAAATATTGTGGATTCATTTTATTAAATACATAGGTAGGAGTCGAACAACAAAATTGGGCTAAACGATGAGTTATTTATCTGAAGTAAATTAATTTTTTAAAATTGACATGAGAGCTTTTTTTGAAATTGTGGTCGAGCAAATGAAATTGAACAATCCTATGAATGCGAGGCATTTTCATCTCAGAGTATTCAGTGCGCGACACAAGACAATCGCCTATTTCCCAATACATAACGGTTAAAAAATTATAAGGTACACAGAAAAAGAGCTTCAAATAAATTTACAGGTAAATTTGAAACTTAATAAAAAGAACCACAACAGAATATTTTAATAAGTTGTGATAAGTTCTTCTTGAATACTGTTGGATCTCTGAAGAGCGCCTTTGCCAGTGACGAGTGATGTGAGCGCTTCCATCGAACTTGCCTCTTCCCGCTTCGTCTGGTGGTATTTTTCGCTGAATTCCTATGAAAAAAAAAAATTAAAAAGTCCAGTTTTTATTTAGGTCCAGTACTTTAATTCTTGTTCCTAAGAAAACAGCTCTTTCCCGCCTCTTGATCATGTACTCAGAAGGAAGAAGCCATCTGTGTTCTTGGCATTCTTCAGCACTAGGTCGCTTACTGAAATTAATAGTTTATTATTGATGTTTTTGAGGATTTCTAGTAATGACTTACTTTGGTGCTCGTTTAAAGACTAGCATCAAAAAGCGAGTGGCTTCTTGAGTGATTTCCTTGTAAAGGTATTCGTATCTGAACCTGACAAAGTTGATGTTCTGCCTTGTCTCTCCGGCGTTCTCACCGAGGAATGGTGATACTCCAGAAAGCATAACATAAGCGAGGACTCCAACCGACCAGATGTCTGACTGTGGATAAGCAGGCTCTTGACAAACCACTTCAGGTGCTGCAAAAACAATAAGCTGTTAGAATCTTGAGAGTTGGACATTCTAGAAAAGAATGAATAAACTCTACATCTTTGCCTACCTGTAAACTCCAAATGGCCCTGGAACTTGACGACGTTTCCGAGTTTTGTGACTCGTTGTGCGCTACCGAAATCTACTAATTTAATTTCTAAGCTTCTGACTGAAGCCATGACAATGTTGTCAGGTTGAAGGTCAAAATGTCCGATACATCTCCAATGCAAATATTGAAGGGCGTCAAGTATCTAAAAATTCAAACAGTCAATCAATAAAATAAAAACAATGATTATACCTGAGAGATAATCGTGGCGACCATTTGTTCAGTGTAATCATGTCGACTGGAAAGGTAAGTAAGGACATCAGCCCCTTGAATTTTCTCAAGAATAAATACTGAATAGGTTTCATCGTACGGGCTATAAATTAAAAAAAAATTAAAAATTATTACTTCTGTGGGAATTTAAGATCATCATGTTGGCAGGACTGAAGAAGTATGGCGGATGAGTTTAGTGTGTGTAGAGAAAAGGGAGAGAGTGCCTGTGAGAGTTGAGTGTCGATATTTTTTGTGAAGAATCCGAAAAGTTAATTGAGAGAATTTTGAGAATTGAATTTTGTGAAGAGTATAGAAGAAAGTGAAGACTAAAGTTTGGATTTATTTGAGTAGAAATAAATTAAAAGAACTAAAATATTATCATTGTAATTTCTTTTCCCTTTTAACCTCACTCATAAGATTGGATCCTATACTTCTTAAATTAAAACTTACGAAAATGCCTCTAGAAGGACGGCTATTCTTTCATGGCAAAGAGATCGAAGCATTTCAAACTCAGCGTCGACTTTATGTTTGGACGTTGGACTGCAATCGAGCAACTTGGCAACCCGGACTTTATCTGTTGTCTTGTCTATTGCTTTTACAACGACAGAAAATCTTCCTCTAAATAAATAATAAAACGATTTATTTTAAAAAAATATTTTTTTAATAAATCAAACCTTGAAATTTCAGAAACGAATGTATATTTATCAGATGGTAGTTGCCTTGCCCATTGGATATGAGCAGTTTCAATAGAGTAATCGAGTTCTTCTTTCGGTTCTTTGATGTCCTCAAGTGGCTCGGATGATTGTTGGTTTTTCATAGCCCTCGTTAATTTGATGGGTTCACAGCCTTCGATGAAAAAATTGTTAGATTTAAGGATTTAAATTATTTGTTCATTACCTTCCTCTAACGTTCTTATGACTTCAGATGGAATACCGTATTCACTCCAACCGATTGAGTTATGTGAGGCCAAACGGAACAAATAACCAGTCGCAGGCTGAAGACCATCCACAAGGAAAAATTCATGTTCGATTGTTGTACTCACATCTTTCCAGACTGAACCCTCTGTCACAACATAAAAATTTACAATTAAAACCTCGAAAACTCAAAAGTATAGTGAAAGTTAAAAATAGACTAAAATCCTAAAACATACCGACAAGTTGTCTTTGTAAAGAATAATTAAGAATCGGCGAATTTCCATCATGTTTGGGTTGTTTCCATTTAAGTAAAACCTGAGAGTCGGAGACATCAGCCAAATGTGGAGAATCTGGAGCATCTGGAGTTGTCGCAAGGACTAACCTATGTAATAAATGAAATAAATACAAAAAGAAAAATTCGAATAGTAATACCTAGTACGACAAACAGTTTGTCCCAAGCGATTTCTGGCAACAACTTTATAAATTCCAGCGTCTACCGAACTTGCTGGATGCAATTGCAAAATAGATCTTCCTTTTTCATCCTCAGTAATTTTAACCCGATTTGAATTTCCAAACATCATATCATTTCTGAGAATTAAATTAAAAATAGAAAAACAAAGGTAACTTATCATACTTAAACCATTGAATGGTCGGTTTAGGATCACCGACGGCGTAACAAGAGAGTTCAACAGATTTTCCTTCTTCGATTGGAGTTATTTTGGGTTTCTCTCTCATGAACGGAGCTTGACCTCCTCTGGTTGCTTCAATGATTGCTTCCGCTTCTACGTGAGTGTCGAGACGACTTCCCAATTCATGTTTCAACCTCCGAACTGTGTACGTGTCGCCATACCCGTATTGATTGATTCGGCTTCTTCTTTCATCATCATCTCCTCATCCATGACATCAGTGAAACGTCTCCTTTCTCTTATTACAGGGAGCTAAAAATATTTCCAAGTTAATTTTCAAAACTGACTTTAAACATTTTTACCCTCCAGTCGAGATGACTGTCTTCAGCATGAGAACTTATGGAACTAATTCCATGGCCACGGTGTGCTGCAACTTTCATGTATTCCCTAATACGAACAGGGAAATCGACGTCACGAAGCTGCAGTAAATAAGTATCAGGCCCATTTTGATAACTAAAACACAATGAAGAAATATTTTATACACAGAAAAAAGTAATACTATAAGTAGACAGAAAAAACGTCACTCTTGTTAGCATATTGCAATGAAAATAACATAAAGAAGCTAAGTTAGAGTAATTGCAATAAAATATTAAATACTTACTGACTTTCGGACGAAATAACACCAAGATCGTAATTGATTGGTTGCTTGGATGGAAGTTGATCGACCCAATTAGACTTTTTGTCACCACTGTCTCGAACTTCCCGTTCAGGGGAGGGCATTGGAGTGGCAATGAAATGGGAGGATAAACCATTTTTGAAGGATGATTGAAAGCACCAACCAATGGCCTTCTCCTGTACCATGTACGGCAAGATGCGTTGCTGTACCAATCCCTAAAAATTGTATTGTTTATTTATTGTTTGAAACGACACCAAATCTTACTTCCAAAGGTTGTAGTAATTGTGAAGCTTTTCTGTTGGGATGTTGTACATGTTGGGAGGGAGTCGGTCGGCATAGTTGAG
Source organism: Orius insidiosus (assembly GCA_014119065.1). Classification (NCBI taxonomy): domain Eukaryota; kingdom Metazoa; phylum Arthropoda; class Insecta; order Hemiptera; family Anthocoridae; genus Orius; species Orius insidiosus. The sequence continues at coordinate 29,321 of JACGAQ010002272.1, read as the reverse complement.
CCATGGGTGTCTCAAAGCTGCTTTGACATCAAGCCTATCGTTGATGTTGACGATTAAAAGTTTGCTTACAAAATCCCTCGCTTCCATCGATAGGAACTTCCAGTATTCCTCATCGAATTCCCAGTAGCCTTCACGGACTTTTGTGAGTGTTTCTTTGTCGTTGCTACCTCTGAAGAGGGAGACACCAGTCAAGAGCAAATAAGTAATAACTCCAACGCTCCACATATCGGAAGAAACGTCCACGCCTTCGCCTCTTATAGTTTCAGGTGAAACAAACTCAGGCATACCTTTAAAAAAGTAAATCAAAAATCCTGAACAAATATAAAGATCATACCATATTCCAAGGGCTGTAACTGCCCAGGATGGATTCGCCTGGCAAGTCCGAAATCACAAAGCTTAAGATCGTCACCTCCAGGATGAGACACAAGCATATCTCCGGGCTATTCAATAAAAAACCAAATTAAAAATCAAATTGAGAAAATAAAACTTACAGTCAAGCCAAGATGAGCGATGTTCTGATCATGCATATAATCTAGAGCAACCAGAAGTTGCCTGATGTAACTGGCGATCTCCGATTCATTAGTGTAAGGCTGACGAGTTATTGCATCCAAAACTTCACCACCGCCGGCACTTTAGAAAAGTTAAGGAAATAAATATTGAGGAAAAAAACATGGAAATGTGAAACAATTTTTTGAGAGGTTAGGCCAACTTAACCCTGTGTCTCATTGCTATAGCTTGATTGCAGTCAGAAAATTTTGACTAAAAATTAATAAAAACTTAAGCCATTGTGATGATAAAAGATAGTGTGATATTAAAATAAAAAAGGATACAGTTCCATAATCAAAGTAACAGTGTCCAGAGTCTCAAACGCATCATGGATTTTGATGATCTTGTGGCTGTTGAGAACATTCATCATTTCTAGCTCGTTATGCATGAAAGCTCTAAGTTCTTTACGTCCATGCATGATCTTAGCAGCATAGTTTCGTCCAGAAGATCTTTCCACAGTGTGATAAGTGATGCCTTGAGTTCCTCTTCCAAGCTCGTCACCAAGATCGTAGTAATCGCCAATGGTTTCGTCCTGCTCTTAACGTTATGCCCACGACCATAATGCTGGAATGGATATTCGTCTTTTTCTTCAATGTGGACCATGACCGAGCAACTGACGCATCCGGCAACATTACTTGCGCTGATACTATATAATCCTGAATCTTTCGTTATTGAATCGTTAATGATCAAATTGCAATGATCAGGATCCAATCTGTTGATCTGAAATTTTCATTTAGCATTAATCTTCCAAAGTGTAGTTATAATACTTTGATTCTTGAAGTGGGAGCTAAAGGTTGCCAGTCTTTATACCATTTGATTTCGGGTTGTGGAACTCCGATCACTCTAGCTTCAAGCTTTCCTGTGTGGCGGACGATCAAGATCATTTCTTCAGGTCGTTTGATGAATTCTGGATATTCTGCGATTTCCAGGTGGACCCTTTGCCTTGCTTCACCATGTTCATTCGTCGCCACTGCTTCATAAGTTCCTACATCCCTCTCTAGCATTCTAAAAATTTAAATTTGATTCATGTTTCATCACTGTGTGAAAACTCACTTATTGATAAATAGCGTTGCTTGTCCATTTCTGGTATAACTGCAGTCGTATCGTCCTCCCATTTCGATAATTTCATCATTAAAGTAGTAAGTCATTTTAGGCTTAGGGTAACCATAGACAAACCAAAATAGATTGCAGTTGTGATTTTTGACACCATACTGAGTGTAATGCTCTTGACGCAGAAACCTTAAAAAGAAAATTAATTATGGATCCTGAAAAAAGTTGAGCATACCTTGGAGCTTGGGCGTAACCATCATGAGGGGGACGTTCAATATCGAAATCTTTGGGAAAGTAGGGCGAGGAATCAGGGCGGAAGTCGACTCCAGGTGCCAAATATGGAATGAACTTAGGAGGTTCAGGCTCAAGTTTTGCTCTAAGAGAAAGAAAAGAAAATTTATATTTATTTTTAATTTTATTTTTGTTTACCTGTAAGTCACAGCAAATGGACTTGGGTCACTAATGCCGAACTTGTTTTCCACACGGACCCTGAATTTGTAGTCTCTGAATGGTTCAAGGTTTCGGATTTCACAGGCGCAGCTTCGAATGCCCGCCCGAGCGGTAAACCAGTCGCCATTGGGAACTTCGCACATTTCGACTTGATAAGTGACTGGCTCACGTGGTCCATACGGAATCGACGGCTTCCAAGAAAGAGTCAATCTCCTATCTGTCATTCGGCTTATAATTGGACGGTCAGCCAATGGCATCGGCGCTCCGGAATGTTTGAACTGCTCAAAATCTTTGTATTGCTCTCCTACAGGTCTTCTATTTCCGAGTCCCATGCCTAAAAACAAAATTTTATAATGAGAACTACAACATCCATGAGACTTACTATCAAAGATGAATGATGCTTCGCATTCATCTTCACCATGATCGTTATAAATCCGAACTCTATATTTTCCTCCATCTACGTCTGGGTCTACGTGAGCAATGCAAAGTCGCAACAATCCAGTCGTCTCACGCTCGATGGTGATTCTCTCGCTTGGATAAACACGTTCGTTGTTTCGGAACCATTCAACTTCAGGCTCTGGATAACCAGAGATACAAGCTGTGAAACGTCCCGTCATTCCATTTATGAGCTCCTGATCCCCAATCTTTTTGAGAAAACAAGGCGCTTCTCCTTTGTCCCTCGACATTCTGAAAAAAACAAAAAAACAATACAGGTGCTACCATCTCAGCCAACTTCTGCCTGGAAGTTTCCTCTCTATAGCAGTTAACTTACATCTTTTCAACAGCACAAAATTGAGCTTCACATTCATCTTTTCCGTCCCTGTTGCTAGCAATGCATTTATAATACCCGTCTTCTTCAGGCTGCAGTCTTTAATATAAAGAATACAGCAATCCCTTCACGTTTCATCTTATAGCGGTTCCCTTCTGTAATTGGCTTCCCATTCCAGAACCAGCTTATTTCTGGCTTAGGGTTTCCGGTCACACGACAAACAAGTTTTCCATCCAAACCGATGACCTGAAATTTCATTGAGAAAATTGATCCCAAAAGGTTTTGATTTTACCTGGTCTATATTGTGAAGCTTTTGTACAAAAACTGGAGCATGGTAAACTTTCTTAACGGTAATTTTGGCAGTAGATTCTGCTCGTCCAAGTGGATTTTCAATCTGGCATTTATAGTTTGCCATGTCTTCCATAGCACAAGGAGCGATGTGTAAGCCAACCTGAAATTTGGTATTTTAGTTAAAAATGATGACAGTTTTTGAAACAAACCTTATGTCCATCATTAGTGAAGGAAATCCTATGATCAGATAGCAATTCTTGATCGTTTTTGAACCATTTTACTTCAGGAATCGGGTTTCCTAAAAATGGTGCAGTCAAAGTGACTGAGGAGCCTTCTTCAGTCCAACCGTCACGCATGTTGTATGCGAAACAAGGTGGCTCTTCTGGCATATCATCCCTAGCATGGTCTAAAAAAACACATCATTCACAGGCCTATAAAAAGCTAAATATTATTTACCAGCGACTTCCAATTTGGCTTCAGAAGTAACACTACCAGATGGATTTTTGGCAGTGACAGCATACAATCCAGCGTCTAAAGGAGATGCTTTGTCGATCAAAAGGCTGTAGTAGCCATCTGGAAGCTGCTCTACTTTGATGTGCTCGCCATCGATATCAATAGGAGTTCCGTTCTTGCTCCTAAAAAAAGTCAAGTAATAGGAAATGAGATTTAGATAAAAAACGAACCATAGCAACTCTGGAGGAGGATTTCCACCGACTTTAACTTGCAACTTGACAGGGAATCCTTCTACGACTGTTGTCGGGATGAGGTGACCTTGGAACTCGGGTCTGTGTTCTCTCAAGGAAACATCAACCTTAAACGTTACAATTTTATGAAAAGAAAACAATGAAAGGAATATAAATCACCTCAGCTGAGCAGTTAGCTTCACCCAACTTGTTTGTAATGAGAAGGGCGTAATTTCCAGCATGTTCTTTCATAGCTTTGTCAACAGAGAGACCAATCATACCTCCTGGTGAATTGATAAAATTCACAGCACGCGATGGTCTGATAGGAAGGCCGTCTTTGAACCTGAGAATAATTTTTTTATGAGTGATATACAGTACCGGAAGGATGATTACCATTTAATCTCAGGAAGTGGAAATCCTGAAACTTGGGCTTCGAGGAATAAAGACTCTCCTTCACCGACAGATGCGTTTTCAAGTTTTTTAAGAAAGACAGGAGCTCGAGGACTTGCTAAAGACATAAAATGAAAAAAGAATAATTTGAAAAGATCTTACAAGCTTACGATTGACAGCAACAGCGCATATGCTTGAGTCTTCACCAAGGCAGTTCTCGACGACAATTTTGTAAGCACCGCAATCTTCAGGAGTTGCTTCTTCAATTCGTAACTTCACAAATCCATCAGGATGATGAGCAATCTGCACATGTTCCGATGGAAGAAGCTCTTCCCCATCTTTGAACCTAATTTTATTTTATAACAAAGAGTTCCAATAAATTGTTTTTACCATTTAATAGTTGCTGAAGGACTCGCTTCAATTTTGCAACGGAGTTCCAACGGATCATTCTCTTCGACTTCAAGCGCCCTTCCAAGCGATTTCGAGAAGGCTGGAGCCAACAACGCAAGTTTTACATAGCAGAGTGTGTCCGCATGGCCAGCTACACTGTAAGCTCTCACTTTGTACTAAAAAAAGAAAATAGACAGAAATCAATCAAAAATCAATAAAAAAGAATTTACTCGGCCAGCATTCTCTTCTTTGAAATGTGGTATCGTCAAATGACTGGAAACATTTCCTTCACATTTCGTGTCCAACGTCATCCCTTCAACTATTTGAAGATCGACTCCATCCTTAGACCTGAAAAATACATCAAAAACATTTTTTAAGGTCTCAAAAAGGTTAGTGGCCAGCAAAAAAGAAGCGTTAAACCAATTAATTTTATTCCATAATAAACAATATTTTACATTATTCACAACCATATTTAAATTAATATCAGTTGAAAATCTACGATGATTAATGTAATATTCACCATTGAATTTCAGGCTTCGGTACACCTTGGGCTCGAACTTTCAAATCCAATTGAGCGTATTCTCGAACCCATACTTCCTCAAGAGGCTTGGTGAATTCCGGTTCCATCACTAAAATCATCATTTACAATGAGTGACGCAAGGATTAAAAAAATTTTTTTTATTAGGTGTACAAAATGAAACTCAGCCACAGAGTAAATTTGAATTTTGTAGATTTTAGCCGAGTTTCATTTTGTACACCTAGTAGTTCATTTTTTCAAAATTTAAACATTTTAGGCGTTAAAGTCCATCAAAAGTTGACCTTCTCCATGTAAGAAGGTTATTGAAATATAACCATTAAGAAGGTTAATTTTTAAAGGCTCGTAAATCGTAAACCGTTACAGATATTGAAAAAATGCACTAAATAAAATCTGTTGGAAATTTAATTCTCTTTAATTTTTATTCTATTCATTTTTTCTCTAGGACGCACTGTTTTCAAGATAAATTTAAAAAAAAAATTATTTTCCGAAAATGGTGCATCCTAGAAAAAAATAATTAAGTACAAATTGATAGAGAATTAAATTTCCTACAATTTTTATTTATTAGGTGTACAAAATGAAACTCAGCCACAGGGTAAATTTGAATTTTGTAGATTTTAGCCGAGTTTCATTTTGTACACCTAATATTTGATAAATCTTACTATGTATTTTTAATCTGGCATCGGCGGAAACTTCTCCAACGTTGTTAACAGCTGAGACGGTGTAACTACCAGCGTCTTCAAGGAGAATATCTTTTACTTTAAGTTTATAAACTCCGTTAACATCATCTTTTTCAATAGTATAATGGTCGTCGTTTTCCAATTTTTTGCCATCTTTCCTCCTGAAAACAGATTTAATTTTTTCTTCCTGGTTAGAGAGAATAAGACTCACCAAATGACAGTTGCTTTGGGGTTAGAATGGATGATAGCGACAAACTGAGCATCTTCATAGGGTGTTCCAGTGACATCCTTGAAAGTGTGAATTTCCGGCTTCAATATGACATCAAGTCTCGCCTGAAAATAATACTTAGAAAAGAGAGACAAAATTTTTCTAGATAATTACAGCACTTTCAGCCTTTCCACTTTTGTTTTCGGCTAAGAAAGTGACCAGTCCAGTGTTTTCATGTTTACATGAAGGGACTGTGAGTGTATACGTGCACTCTTTGAGGCCATGATGGATTTTTTTTGTATCGACGCTTGCGATGAAATCGCATGGGACGTCCCGCCCGTCAAGTTGCCTACAAGTTAACGTTTAAAATTAAAAAAGAAAAAAAAACCTTAGTACAAGAAAAGGAGTTTTATTTACCATGTAACTTCAGGAATAGGGTCAGCCGTAAGAACAACTCTAAGAGCGGCCGTATGCTCTTTAGGGACGTTGGTGTCCACAAGCGGAGTTTTGATTTGAGGCAAACGAAAATGTTTCGCAGCTGAAAGAAAAATATAACAATTTTTTAAGCAAAAAATTTTTATATACGAATGATTTTGAGGTTCGCAGAGTCACTAGCTTCTCCCAAGACATTTGATAAGACAACTTTATACTCGGCTGTATCTCCAAGTTGACAATCAACAATTTCAAGGGAATATTTCCCATTCTCGTCATGAATTTTGAATCTATCTGACTTGGCGACTTCTCCGCCATCTTTATACCTTAAAAATAAAGCAACGTTATGTTATTTATTGAATTCAATTTTTAATAAATACCATTTTTGTTCAGGATATGGAACACCGTCTCCTTGAACTTCAAACGTGTGTTCCCAAGTTTCGAAGATTTCGACGTCCTTCATATTCGACTTGAGAATTTGAGCGCATGCTGAAAATTCACAAAAATCCTATCAATTATAGAAAAACGAATAAAATTATCATAAAAGCTAAATTATTTATGATTTTTATATTCTCAAGCAAAAAATCATATATGCTTTGAGAATGGTTTTTACTTTTTTAAAAGTGAGTTATAATAATTTGCAAGTTAATTTGGGACTTCCTGCATAAGGTTATACTTTAAAGGTTGATTTTTTTAAAAAGGGAACCCTCAAGCCCCTTGAAGTTTAAAAATGGTTGCCAAATATTTTTTCATATAAAAAAAATTAATACTCACCAATAAGTTACCATCCACCAATTAGGTGATAAAAAGGTAACAATTCGAAGAAAAAAAAATTGTACATTAAAAAAACAATGAAAAATTGTTCACTACATGCAAGCAACAATGGCAGAGACGCAAAAGCAAAGACTTAACAAATACATACAGAAAATCGAAGGAGAAAATAATATTATTCAGCGAGCTAAAGAAGAAGGCATAAGTATAGCTAGAAAAATATTTTATGCGCTACATCAAAATCAGCAGTTTTTTCTTCTATTTTCAATTATTGTGTGATAAAAATGATTTAAGTAGTTTTGAGATGTTGGCAAAGTACAAAAGTGGGGGGGGGGGTGTTTTAGGTCCAGCAAAATTTGTCTGAATAAAAAAGATGGGTGAGAAAAATGTTAAAATGAAGCATATTCACGTCTAGATCATTTTTGAATAAAAAGGAAAATTTTGTCTTGAGTTAAAAAGGTAGCAAAGGTGTGTTTCTTAAGATAAAAAGGGTCTCGGTATTTGATTTTTATAGAACTTGCATGAAAAATAATGGGGAAAAAAGTTGTATAAAAAATCATAGACCGATGAACCTCCAGCTGGGTTGTGAATTGCGTAGACATTTATAGAGCAGGGATTTCAGTAGGTCTTGGTTTAGCTTACCAGGCTTTGCATCTTTTTCTGGTTTCTTAGTTTCATTTTTGACTTCTTTCCCCCTTCCATTTTCCTCATCATCTAATTTTTTCTCATTTTTGTCCTCCGCTAAGTCATTTTTTCCTTCAGCCTTGACCGAATCTTTAGATTTTTCTCTTCAGGTTTCTTAACTTCAGATATGTCTTGATCATTCAAATTTTCATCATCATCAATGTCTATTTTCTTTTCCTGGCCAACTTTTTGAACCTCTTTTTCCGACAACTCTGATTTTTGAGGTTCAGGTGTTTCCTCGTTAATGGCAATTTTCTTTTCCTCGCCATTTTGAACAGTAGCATCTTTTTTCAACAGTTGCGATCTTTCAGGTGTACCTTCAGGGCTGGAATCGTGTGTAGCGTTTAATTTTTCACTTTTTACTTCAACCTCATCGATTGTTTCCGACTCTGAAGATTCCATTTTGTGATAGGAGAGTTGGGAGATAATTTTTGGCTATTCTCTATTTTCTCTTCAATTTCATCTTTTTCAAGATCAGAGCCAACGTCAGTGTCCAAATCGCTGATTTTGTCGGAAAACTTGGTTTCCTGAAGCGCTCGATCGTTTTTATCATTGTCGCTTTCAGTTTCTGAATCTAATTCGTTCTCACTTGTTTTTGCTTCAATTTCTTGATTGGCTTTCCATGTCTCTTCATGAGAAAGGTACCCGTTCTCACGCTCGATTTTAATCTCAACGACTTTGTTTCCGAAATTGCTTTCCTCATAGATTTCGGATTCTTCGACTAGAGACGGGCTCAGGCTTTTTTTCTGGTGGACTTTAGGGGATGGGAAAAAGTAACTGCTTTCGTTCTCGTCTTCGTCCTCCACAGAGACGATCGAGATTCCACGACTTACTTTTAAAGACTTCTCGTCCACGTCTGAAAACTCCTCGACGATACCAGAACTCGACTCTTGGATTTGATATGAGGATGAAACTTCAACGCACCTAAACCCGTGTGATCGTGTGATAGCTATCGTCTTCCTCGTTCCAAGTTGTTTCTAAAATAAAATTGTCCATGTGTTAATTGTTAATGAGAAATGAAATATCAGTGATTTCATGGTACTATAACGATTTTCAAGTTTTAATGTTTGATGAATAAAAAGTTTTTTAAATATTTAACCTAAACCAAAAAGTGTGTAAATGAATGAACTGAAAGTTAAAATAGCATAATTTCTTTTTTTTTTTTAAACTACAAGTATAAATATTAGTTCTGTAATCCGGCTTCTAAATTAATCTAATAAGTAAAAAAAGGCTCTTGTATTTGTTTTTTGACTATATAAGCACAGTATGATTTGAATACCGTTTTTAACTACTCCAATCTACTTGTTTTATCCAAAATTAATATTCATAAGTTTTGAAGTATTTTTTTGTTTGATATGTTAATAGGTTTTTGTTTTGTTATTGTTAAAATAATTTGGTGTTGTTTTGTACCTTGGTAATCAATGACAGCTTCTTTTTTCGCGTAGCTGTTTTTAAAAGTTTCTTCTTCAAGAGGCTGCTCTTTACTCAAAGCGCCTTCGATTTCTATCGGTCTTCTTTGACGTCCTTAACCATCGCAGCATTCGAACTTGAATCTCCTGTCGAAATCGCTAAGGACACACGACAAACACTCACACCTGTCTCTTATTTGACAGGTTTGACAACGAAAACAACAAAAAAATGAAAGAAAAATACAATTATGAACACTCACATGCCTTTCATGTACACAAAAACAAAAAGAATTGATATTCATGATGAGTGTTCAACTTTTTGTCAAATACATTTAAAGAAATATTGAATGAAATGGAACACAAATAGATTAAAAGCGATAACATCGAGGCCTTACTTTGTACGATGACAGTGCTTTTTGTGATCGCAGTGCCCATTTCGTTAAGTGCTCGTACCTCGTACTCCCCGCTGTCTTCCGCTTTGACGAGATTAACTGTCAGCTCGTAAGTTTCGACTCTATGGCTGTCTCTTGATATTTTTATGTGAGCGTCTTCGGTTAATTCCTGTCCGTCTTTGTACCTAGACAAACGATTTAAGATTAAAACCTTGTTTATTTTATTTACTTTAAGTAATTAAAGCATTTTTTCCCAAAGGAACGCCAACTGATGATTATCTCCATTGAAAGAGTGAAAACATAGTCAGAGGCTTCTTACCATTTCACTTGCGGTTCAGGAGTGGCATCAATCTCGACCCTCAAGGTTAATGTGTCTCCCTCATTCACAGTACGTTGTTTAATTTTTTCTTAAACTGTGGTTTACCTGAAATTGTAAACAAAAAGTTCAATAATTCATTTACTTAAAAAATTACCATTTCACTTGCGGTTCAGGAGTGGCATCAATCTCGACCCTCAAGGTTAATGTGTCTCCCTCATTCACAGTACGTTGTTTTTTTTTCTTAAACTGTGGTTTACCTGAAATTGTAAACAAAAAGTTCAATAATTCATTTACTTAAAAAATGATGAAACATACAAAGTACAGTGAGCTCGGCGGAAGATTCATTGCTTCCATATTGATTCTCAATGATGCACTTGTATTGTCCATGAGATGCCCTAGTTACATCCTTAATGACCAGAGTGTAATTATTGTCCATCTCTTTAAAACTGTATTCTTCAGCTGTCTCTTTGATTCAACGTCGTTATGGAACCTGCTTATAATTAAAAATTGAAACATACTAAGTAATTAACTGACCATCTTATTTTTCCTTAGGGAAAGAATTAACTTCGACAGTGAAGCCAACATTGGTGTCTCCTTCCTGAGCGATGAGATGACCCATCCCTTTGTTGAAATCAGGAGCCGTTTTGACATAAACGGTTCCATGATCAACTGCGACACCGTGAAGGTTTGTCAGCTGGCAAGTGTATTCCCCTGCATCATGTTTAGTAATAGCGTTGATGGTCAACGTGTGAGTATCATTATCGCTTGTCGTTTTACACCTTGCATCGCACTGAACTGGTTTTCCTTTATAAACCTTGAAAAGACATTTTATATCAAAAGAATTTTGATTTATTTTTTTACCATTGAACTGTTGGCATTGGAGTTCCATGCACTTTGACAAGAAACGTTAAGCTGTCACCCTCTTCGGTTTCAACTTTCTTGATTAAAGTTCTTGTGAAAATTGCGCCTTCAATATCAACTTTGCAGAACTCCGAACACTGACTAATGTTGTTTTTGCAAACAATCGAGTAAGAGCCGACGTCATAGAGCGAGCACTTTTCAATCAAAATGTGTAAGACGTTCCCTCTTCGATGATCTTGACATGTTCAGACTCCAATACTTGCTTGCCATCTTTATACCTTTAAAAAATTATCAAAAGTTATTGATGAAAAAGATATACTTTACCAGGCAACCATCGGCTTAGGATTGGCATCAATGCAAACGTTCAATCGTATTTCTTGCCCAGAAATGGCATGGACGTCGCATAGCTTTTTTGTAAATGAAGGAGCAGCTAAATAAAGGGGAAAACATTAGGGAATCTCGAATTTTATTTACAAACTGACTTACACCCCTGTAAATTTCTTCCTTACCTTTTACATTCGGACACTTTGTCTTCGGATTTTCCGGAAACATTGTAAGCCAAAACGCGATATTCTCCCATATCTTCAAGACAGATGTTCTTGATGACGAGAGCGATAGTTTCATCATCTCATAAAGCAGTTTGAACTTTTCACTCATCTCGACTTCTTCGTCTTTATGAAACCATTTTATTTCAGGTTTGGATATCCAGTGACTTTAGTCTCAAGCATGGCGGAGGAGCCGATGTTTGTCTCGACCGAAGACGAAACCACTTTGATTTCAGGCGGCTCCGGCTCTCGGAAGAGCAGGTTGACGTTTCCATGAACTGTCAGCTCTGCACTGCAAGATATTTACCCGTAGATGTCGAAGCAACGCATGTGTACAATCCTGCATCTTCTGGTTTCACATGAGTAAATACAAGCGCCAAAGAGTCTTCTTCGTCCTACAGCATTTATAAATGAAACACAGGAAATTTTCATATAATTCAATACCTGAAATAAGACTTTGAACCTTTCCTCTGGATCAAACGGTTCACCGTCCTTAATCCAAGTGAATTCCGGCTCGATATTTTTTCTAGCGTTGGCTTTATCGAAGATATTTTTGTCATCTGAATGAAAATTTAAAAAAATCTTAGTCTTCTTTTTATAAATTGAAAAGAGCAAAGCAATTACTCAAGCTAAAGCAATTTCGCTTCAACTAACAAATAAACTATTTTAAACATAATAATTAATTTTATTTTATTTACATTCTAGATCTAAAAGCCTTTGATTGCCTTCGATAAAATGATAGTTTAGAGTTGCCAGGAGTATTAAGACCAGAGTATTTTATTTTTTAAAAAGAAATTACAAGGCCTTATAGTAGACAGATAAATGCTCCATACTTTCATAGTTAATAAAAGACGAGTATTGAAAGCTCAGCTCTCAATAGGCAATGATTTTGAAATATTCTAAATATAAATAAAAAGGGGAAGTTACAGTGCTCAGATCTAAGCCAAAATTTGCAAATTTTAAACCAAAAAAAATTTATAACCTTGTCCAAGATTTCAACAGAATGCACCAATTGGGCTCCACAGTAGCTTCTTAACCTTGGAATTTATTATGGGTCCCAGGGGTGGCATTTTGAAGAAAGCTTAGATAGTTTTTGAATGATTTTTGTGTAGAATAACCAACAAAATTTTGGCAAGGAAGAATATGAGCGCTGAAGCCTGGTAAGCATCTAAAAATATAATTAGCTTTAATATGTGTTCGAAAATGAAATTTTGTGTTTTTGAATACCTCATGGATTTAATAACAGTTGATGATTTAAGTGCTTTTTGACCTTGGCGTTTTCATGATGAATATGAAAGTTAAAAATTAGCGGGTTACAAAACACTAAAGTTCAGGAGTTGTCCTTTTTTCCTGAATAGGGGTGAAGTAAAAAAAAAGAAAATGAACAAAAAAGTAAAGAATTCATTTATCTGAGCAGGACGGTCCTCACTTTTCGAAAAGTTCGCCGAAGCTCCTTGTGATTCAAATTGATTTTTCAGGCTTTTATATCTTCTACAGTATTTGTATGAGAACAGTATAAGAAAATTTAAAAAATATTAAAACATATTTTTGTTTTTATTTATTATAAAGACTATAAGTGAACTTACCAACAACGCATAGAATACCCTCAGATGAGGCTTCGCCGAACTCGTTGGTAGCAACACATTTATATGTGCCTGAGTCGATATTCTGAACTTCAGGGATGACAATCTCATAGTAACCGGTTTCTGCCTGCTCGTCTTTGATACAGACTCTTTCATTTTTGTATGTGATTGGAGCGCCATCTTTAAAACTGGAAGAAAAAAAATCACTGCGACTTCACTTCACACAGTATAATGTTTAAATTCCTATTATTTAGATAAGGAGTTTTGTTGCACATTATTATAAAATAATGTACTTACAATTCAACAGATGGCATTGGATCACCCTTCACTTTAATCAAGAAGCGTAAGTACGTATTTTGAAGTAACTCCGTGTCTTTGAGCATGACCAGAAACTGAGGAGCCTTCTTCGATTTATCATCATCAGATACTAAAAAACAATAATTAAAATGAATGAAATCAATTTTTCTTTTTAATACTTTCGCGGACGACCAAGTTAGCGGTGCAAGTTGAAATGATGCCATCTTTTGTGGTAGCGTGAGCGGTGTAGACGCCAGCGTCTGATGCCGTCACATTGAGGATTTCAAGAATGTGGGTGTTTCCAGAAGAGAGCTGGGTTACTCGGTCCGACATTTCTTCTGGGATTGGCTGATTATCTTTAAGCCATGTTACCGTTTTGCCTCGATTTCACATTCAAAAACTGCTTTACCGCCAGCTGAAAATTTTTTAAAAATCCTTTAAAATGATTTTTGATTCCTTTTTTAAATGATCGACGACTGACAAGCTATACAAAAATATTTTCTACATCTACTTTAGAACAAATTAATTAAGTTAATATTATTTTGAGGCATAAAAGCATTTTATTACATTGTTGAAATTCTGAGATCCTCAATTTTACTTAGTTACTTAGGAAAATATTTTACAAAAGAATTGAGAACCCCTTAAATTAATGGTTTTTATAAGTTAAAGCAAAAAATAAAAAAATTTTATTGTTTTCATGCATATAAACAAAAGAAGAATTGGAAAAAGAATAATTTTTGAGAAGGGCTTTCTACCTCAGGACGGACAACAAGATGGACGGACAAATTTTTTCCCTTTCCGCCTAGACACAATCGAACAAACGAATTTAAAAAAAGGCTCACGTTCAACAGATAATCCTTCGATGGTTTTAGAGAAGAGGGAGTTGTCAATTTTACAGCGTGGCGTCGTATCTTCGATCACTTCGATCACCTCCTCTTCCACGACCCACCTCTTCCACAACTACTTCGGTTATACTCTCTTTTCTTACTTCTGCGAAATCAAACCTGTCCTAGATTCTTCTCCTCGGAGATTTTAAATATGACAATAGAAGAAAAGTGTTAACAAGCATCTATATAAATATCTAAAACACGCTTGATAACAATTTTTAAAATAGAATTATTCAACATCAATTTTCAGGAAGTCCATATTCCTTTTATAATTTAAGTTTTTTTTTTTATTTAAAATTACTACAGCTATTAATTTATTGTATTTAATTAAAAAAACCTTAATTAGAAAATAACTTCATGCATTTATTTTCTAACTAAAATTAAAAATAGAAAGAAAAAAATTAGGAACACCAAAATATATTTTTATACTTGAAGACATGCGCTGAAGTCTAAAATAAAAAATGGATGTTGAATGACATGAATATTGTGTTGTATTTGACTGTGATCATTTTTTTTTTGTTCTGTGATTTTTATACCTTCTACATATTTTATTGAAGGTTTTCTTTCCTTCTCCATGTTGTTCGTCAGACAGTACAGGTACAGAGTCTAATTCTATGCCTTTTAAAGGCTCGAGGTTCTTATTCTGTTCTTCTTGGAGTCGTAAGTCGTCTTCGTGCTCCGCTAATGTTACTAAAAAATGGAAAATTAAAATTAAAAAAAAAAAAAAAATTATAAAAGTTACATGCGTTTCGAGCGTAATGTCGTATTTCGGCAAGCCAAGGCTCTTTGACGTGATCTTGATGTGCTGTAAGCGTAAAAGGTCCTACTTCAAAGGATCGTGGATCGCTTTTGTTATCTTTCACTTCAACTTCGGGGACTATAGATAATGAAGTAGGTAATTTCCAAAAAAAGAAGCCAACCTACCCTTATTATTTCTTTGAGAACAAAAATATCGGTCGTCGGAAATCTTCCTTACTTTACAAACTAGAATTCTAGCTTTGAAAAGGAAATATCTTTCGTGGGCCTTTCCGTCTTTTCCTTCTAGTTTGAACCAGTTCTGAAAAAAAAATACTTACAGAGAGAAATAAAAATAATAAAATGAGTACCAAATAACTACTTAATTAACGACAACTTAATACCCCTGAAAACGTTATGGATCCATTTCGCTGTCATGTCATACAAATAGATATTACAACAAAATGAATTATAGTCTTATATTTAGAAAAATAAATTTAAAAATAGGTTCAAGTTATATACGTTTTTCGCAATATACATAGGGAGTTCAAGTTTTTCTTGGCAAGAAGCCAAACCACTGAAATGAATTTTTGTTTTGCTTTTTAAATTGGGTCTTTTTTTTATTTAAAAAAAAATCTCAATTATTGGGAAAGCATTTTAAAAACGATTTGGCACATGGGCAACGATTCCTTGAGGTTAAACTGAGAACAATTTTTTAAGTTCACATAAAAAAAATTAAGCTAAACTGTGAACTAACTTATGTACTATCTGAAATAAATTTTTTTTTTAAGACTTGATTGCAAAAATATCACAGGGGTTTAAAAGAGCTCAATTGTACTTACATGCCTTAAGAGTCTTCCTAATTTGTGAATGTCACCGTGGTATCCTTCGATGTTATTCAAATACTTCAAATCGTTTGCCCTGTGAGGGATTCCTAGCATCAACTCTAAAGCCTTGCTAAGATCTGTCGTATCCTCGCCGAGCTTTTCTGAGTACTTGACGAGTTCCTAGAAGCAAAAATAATTATGATCGGTCTATGGGGTATTTTACCCTCCCCACACACAAAAAAAAGAAATAAATTAAGATAAACTAAATAAAAATTTAATTTGTTTACATAATACAGACTACTACGTATGAGGTTATTTAGGGTTATGGTAACTACTACCAACCATACTAAATTTCCCTTTTACTGCTTTATGATTTTGTTTCATTATAATGTAATAAATAATTAATTATTAAAGAAATTAAGACTAATTGGAGAGATAGAAAACAAAATCCTTCCATTTTAAAGAACAAAAATGCCTGCGTCTATTAAGTTTTTGGTTTTGGCTCGAGATCCGACTAGGTCAAGATCTAAGAAGGGACACTGACCCAATCAATGCCAAGTTGCCATGAACCCGTTAGAACTATAATTTCAAAAATTGAGGGAAAAATAAAGCTTAGGGATCAACGGAGCCTTTATTTTTACAGACAACGAGGTCAAAATTATCAACGGCCAACGGAATTCTATTTAAATAAACTATTTAAAGAAAGGGAATTTTAGTAGGACGGACAATATTAAAATAGACCTCTTTTATCTCAGCCCCTCTCCCAAAACTCACTATCGGCATTTTTTGAAATTGATGGCACAGTCGATCGAGATAAATTGCGAAGGAAATAATTAATTAAAATTTGATTTTAGGGTTTGATTAATTGGTTTTTTAATGAGCGCGAAGTTAAAAATTAATGAGCTAGAATGCGGAATAGTCGAGTCCCTTTCGGGTCTATTGTCCAAATTTTATTTTTAAACTAAGATCGTTGTCCTTTGAGTTCATGACGATGTCCTTTGGTTTGAAACTTACATCTCCCTTTGCCAATTTTTACAAAAGACGCGTCTTCTTTTTACTGAATAGTACCTCAGTCACAATTTCCATTTTTAAGTACACCAAGTGTTTGTTCGAAATCCGCAGAAATCAAAGTAAATAACCGAAAAGGTTTTTTGGTCTGCGCCAGTCTGTCGAGGCAAAATTTGGAATCTTACGTTTTTTACAACTACTACTAATCCGTTTGACCTAAGCGCTGGCGACAATTTTGCACCCCCCCCCCTTCTACAAATCTGGAGGGAAGTTTCCGGGGCCAGCTACAGATAGTCCTCAAATTAGCCCAAAATTAGACTTGATTTGGAATATTTATTAGGTGTACAAAATGAAACTCGGCTAAAATCTACAAAATTCAAATTTACCCTGCGGCTGAGTTTCATTTTGTACACCTAATAATAAAAATTGTAGGAAATTTAATTCTCTATTTTGTACTTAATTATTTTTTTCTAGGATGCACCATTTTCGGAAAATAATTTTTTTTTAAATAAATTTATCTTGAAAAAAGTGCGTCCTAGAGAAAAAATGAATAGAATAAAAATTAAAGAGAATTGAATTTCCAACTGATTTTATTTAGTGCATTTTTTCAATATCTGTAACGGTTTACGATTTACAAGCCTTTAAAAATTAACCTTCTTAATGGTTACTTCAATAACCTTCTTACACGGAGAAGGTCAACTTTTGATGGACTTTAACGCCTAAAATGTTCAAAATTTTGAAAAAATGAACTACTAGGAGTACAAAATGAACTCGGCTAAAATCTACAAAATTCAAATTTACCCTGTGGCTGAGTTTCATTTTGTACACCTAATAATATGCAAATACAATGCTATTTATTTTTATTTGATTTTAAAATTTAAGGAACAGCAATTAAGACATTTGAAAAAAGGATGAGTGGCCACAAAATATTTCACGTTATCCTTTTTAAAAAAGAAGGGAGGTCATGGTGAACTATTTCATTTCCATTAGACAAAAAATTGGTACAAAAAAGGTTTTTACCCTCACTCTTTCAAAAATTGTCTAATTCATAATTTTTCCTTAAATAAAACGAATGTTTTTCAAATGAATAGTAGACAGTGAGATACAGACTATGTTTGAATTCGCTATTTCTGGAAGCCGCCTACCCTCTTCTGCATACACATCCCTGAAAAACGAGCGGCTCTTCTAATTGGCGATCGACCAAGTAAGTGGATACCTTTTAGTATCGAATAATACAAATTTTTCATTTAATAATAATTTTAAAAATCGATTTTCATAATTGAATTCCTATGCCAACATCCACTTTTATAAGAACCTTTTCAAATATTTCATTTTTATAATTTATTTTTTGAGGAATACAAATTTGTTTACTTTTTTTATTAATTGTAAAAATAATAGATTTTATTAAACTTGTGTTAAAAATATAGAATTTTGCAGTTGCAAGTGAGGTATTAAATGTTTATTGCGAGTGCCTATTCTCTCCAGCTGAAGACGTGTGATTTTTATTTTGGAGGAATCATGGCGTCCATTATTTTGAAGATGGTGTACAGAGGAGCATGTAAAAACCTCCCCCAAGATGGAGACACGTAGATTCCCCCACTCCGGTGAGACATCAAAGTGAGACAAGTTCTTACCTTGAGAAGCAACTGGTAATCGTTAATCCTTTGGATTGGAAGTTTCAGATGTTCGCTGAGGTTCTTGTCATCGTGAAGTCTCGCGGCTAAGTCCTGGCGAACAGAAAACACACTCGGTTATTTCGAGAAAATCGACCCCTTCCACAAAGACGGCTCCGTCTTAAATGAGCCTCCCATTAAAAGACGTTTGGAAATATTGAGGAAAAAAAATTTCCCCGTCCTCATCTTCCTCCCCTTCTTTCACACCCCATTTAATTTAACATGAGATTTGTTTATACATGTCTCTCAACAAATAAGCCTCGCTCGTAAATCATTCGAGCCGACTATTGAAACAAATGTGGACAAGACACGAACGAGACGTTTTGCGAAATTCAAGTCAAATTAAGAAAAATATGTTGGGAGGAAGAAGAGAGCAAAAAACCAAACTTTTTCTTTCACAGATTTTCTACTTTTGACGACTGGTTAGGTTAGAAGAGAGAGGCTAAAAAATAATCACTTTGAAGTATAATTTAATGCCATCATATCCACAATCAGGATTCGCGCGAATTTATTATTATTAATAAATTAATTATAATTATTAAATATAAATAATAATAATAATAATAATAAAATAAAATATTAAAATTAAGTCATTAATACCATAAATGAAGCAGCTTGGTTTTCTAAATTTATTTCTTTTAATTAACTAATAATTAGAGGCTTCTGAAATAATTATAAATCTATTTAAAAGCGGTCAAAAACCTTGGCAGGCTCTTGTTGAAACGTTTCATGCGTTATTTGACTCAATTTTAAAGATTTAATTGAATTTACACCAATACAAAGTGTACAATTCCAAAGCGGGAGGCTAAGAACAAGGGGAATTAATGTCTAGGGATTTTTGGGCAGTCGGAAACGACCCCACAAAAGGGTTGAAAAGGGATCAAACGCTCGAACACCCTAAAAAGCGGATGTTTCTACACCAGAAAATCGAGGAAAACACCCGAAACTCATTTTATGTCGTTTTAACACCGGATAAGTCATTTTTTTATCAATTTTGAGTTAGGCATGGTTTCTGATGGTAAATTTTGTGGAGTTGGTAGCTTAACCCTATTACCAACAGAAAACGCGTAGTTCACGATTTAGCCAATAGGTGATGCATTGATTCCAATGAGAAATTAATCCGTATTTTGGCTCTCCTGAAACCTTGGAAAAATGACTTGTCCGGTGTTAGAATTAACGCGACGATGTGTTAAATGCTCAAATACCCCGGGAAGAAAACTATCCAAAACCTGGTAAAAAAGAAAATCTCATTAAAAAAAAAAATTTTCAGAACGGATTTTGTATCAGAAGTAATTCATAAGATTCTGAATTAAGTATGAACCTTTTACAATAATTTGCCAAACTGCAGATGTTTTTACCCATGGCAAATGATTGGACAACCCCAGATATAATGAAGCATCTTTTCCTAATGAATATTATGATTTTTCATGGTGTTGAAGGTCCCTCGAAAAAGAGGATGAGAAAATCCGGAAAGTAAAAACTTCATAAATTATCCACTCTCGGGGTGACTAAAGAATTTAAATTTAAAACACGTAGTACAAAGTGTGAAGTGTTTAATCCTACTCGATAATTATGTCAACTCAGAAAACATCTTCCCTGGCATCGTCCGACCTATGAAAATAAGAAAGGCTTTTCTTTTTCAGTTCTACGTCTATTAATGAACACACATGACTCACACCCAACATTTTAAATAATTTCACTCAGATTATAACGAGCCAAACAACCTTTTTTAAGGCAAAATTTTTTCCTCTTCCGTCTAATACAGGTTTAGGAATAGAGAGTTAAAAATATCAAAAAATGAAGACAATTTTAGGGTGATGATCTTTCTTTTGCTACGGTTATCAACTTAGAGGAAAAATGGAAGCTCAGATGCTTCCAAGAAGAAAACAAAAGAAGGAAGACGAAAAGATTAGACCCCCTGTGGGATTTGAACCCGCTACTTTTGGGTTTCCAGCCCAAGGTTCTACCATCTATGGAAGCCATATTGAATGAAGACCTTCGATCTGGGCCCTTATCTCTCATGTTTGTCTTAAAATTTTTTCTTTCCAGTTCCTCCATATTTTTTCTGCAATGCAATCCAGGGAGTTAGCTGTACAGAGAGACTTTTTTCACATGGATTTCCAGAAATATTCTTCCAACACAGTCCAATGGCCTAAATCTGTGGATGACAGTATTTTGAATTCAACAAATATGGTTCAGGATTCATCATCTTCTTTCCAGATAAAAAAAAGGTGAAAATCTATAACAGTCTAGATGTGAACAATTTTGTGGTATTTTTAACTTTCATCACCTCTACTAGAGAACGCCTAGAAAAAGTGGTTAGGCAACGAACACTTCTTAGACGTATTTTATATTGCCTAACCAACCCCTGCGAGATTACACCTCATTCATTTACACCAGTGATTCTCAACGGGGGGCGGTGGGAAGTTACTGTGGGGCGTTATGGAAAATTTGGGTGAATGGCTCAATGGCCAGCCATGGAGGCGTTAGCGTGAGTCCTTTTTTTTTATTTAATTTTTATTAATGCGATAATTAACGCCGCCCCTTAAGTAAAGGGCAAAAACTTAACCGCCCGTTAAAAAGTTAACCGGCCCGTTAAGTAAAAGGTAAAAACTTAACCGCCCGTTAAAAAATTTAACCGGCCCACGAAGTAAAGGGCAAAAATTTAACCGGCCCGTTAAGTAAAGGGCAAAAATTTAACCGGGCCGTTAAGTAAAGGGTAAACTTAACTGGCCCGTTAATTAAAGGGTAAAAACTTAACCGCCCGTTAAAAATTTAACCATTTTCCTTTTTTCTCTTTGTTTCAAAATGAATGAAAATCTTCCACCTCACCCTATTTGCTCAAAGAGAAGTTATTCACATAAATCGAAGCTTACCTCAAACCAGGTTCTTATTTCTTCATTTTCTTGGAGAAAATCTTGAAAGGTAGGCTCGTCGTGGCAATAGGCGACGTGTTTGTCAAAATCGCGTTCCTGAAATAAAATTATTTAAATCATCGTCTTAAAAGAATTATAAAAATAATAAGTTCTCTAGAGAGCAAGATTTTTCAAATTAAACTTTTTTTTTTTTCACCCAGAGCTGTGTTTAGCCCAGAAGTAAAAATTTCTTAAGAGTATGCGGCATTTACTGCAAATGGAGGCAGGCCGTTTCGCCAAGTTTTAGAACCTTTATAGTTGAAAACTTAATGCTATTTATGAATGAATGATCCTGACCTTACCATTCTTAAAAACGTTCTTCCAAGTGCTTTTGGTTCTTGCCTAGCGTAATATTTAATTCCTTCCAGCAACACTCTAAACATAAGAAAAAAAAAGTTAGTTTCTAAAAGAAGCCTGTATTGTACCCCAAGTAAAATTTTTGTTCTTAAAAAAAAAAGAACAAAACTTTCAACTTCACCAATCATTCTTGATGGTTTTCTTTCAAAGTGACTTCTGTCGAAATCGGAAGTCAATTAGGCGGCTTAAAATAAAAAACTGCAGAAACCAAAAACTGGACAGGTGTCTTCTATTTATAAACGTCATAGTGGTTTTAATTTTAGGAGAAGGTTCTCGTCTCTTTTACATCAGCGTACGAAAACAAAAAAGCCTACGAACAATCGATTTTTTCAAGCTCGGATTAAAAATGGAATTTATAAGAGAAAAAATATCTTTTTTAAAAATAGCATAACCAATGAGGAAGAGGCCTTCTGTCTAATGGGTTTATTCTTTCTTCTTTGTACCCTGTACAAAGGGCCTGTAACTAAGGGCTTTCAAAGGGTGGGGACCAGGGGTGAGCAATCGCCATATTGCCGTGGCTCCCCTACGAAAAGAATAGCCTCACCAACCACTAAGTAGAAGAAATGATTTGACTCCTTAAGTTTATGAAAAGCAAACAAACTATACCAGAAAAATCATTTTAATTCTGAGATTATTTCGAAATGAACAGTCAGATGTTGGAAAGTGGGCTTTTTAAGCCTGAACGATTATCATAATTTTTGTGAAAATGTTTCCTAAGATTAGAAGCTAACGAAAAATTGTATTATAAATTTTCCATTTTATTTTAAAAGGGGTCCTCTTCCTCAAGTGTCTGACGTATAACGAACTATGAAGTTAAATTTAATATAAAGTATTTGACAGGTTTTAATTCGTAAACACGACCCTTCCTGGGTTGCTGATTTTTTTTTTCTCTCTTTTTTTCCCGAGCGTTTTAAAGCGACTTAGACGCAACTTTCCTTCGTTTTTTTGGCTTTCGTCCCGTCGATTTGACGTGTTCCAGATTATTTTTCACTGAAGGCAGTGTTTGCCTCCGATTTTTCAATTTTCATCAGGCCTTCGAATTATTCAGATTTCAAAAATATTTTTTTAGGAGTGATAGATGGGGATCTTAATTTTTTTTCAAATTGCTTAGTTTGATGTCATATGAACTTACTTGTTGTGGAAAATTGCAATTTCTCTAAAATTTCCGAAGAGCGAATCTTTTTTGTCGCTAACGAATCGGGGGACGCTCGGGCCGTCCAATGGGCGTATGTATCGGTCGACAACGTGCATTAAATCTCGGCAGAATTCCTCTTCGGTCTCCACCAGTTCGGAAATGACAGCTCTGGAAATAACAGGGATTAACGGCTATAAATCGAAACTTAAAACTTACTCTTTTCGGAACATAAGATCTTCCGCATCTGGAGAATCTTCGTGGGGAGTGAGGACAACTATCGGTACCCATCCTTGTTTTTTTGGGTCTTCTAACGACTGCACGCTCCATCTATAAAATTTACAAAAAATCAGAACATTTGAGGTAGGTGAAAAAAATCTGAAAGAAAAGAAAATTAAATTTTTGAAAGTACCAATGTAAGGAGAAAAAACCAGCTGAAAAATGAATGAAAATCTAGTCTCTCTCTATGGGATCCCATCAGACGTTTTCCTCGTTCTTTTGGCCTAAATGCCCCACTCTTTTTAAACAAGATTTTCGGACTGCCGAGAGTTTTCTTCGGTCATTAAAATAAGGAAGCCCTCTTTTTATCCGATTTTCGGAAGTTTTTCTCAATTTTTGGGCCCAGAAACCACCTTTCAAAAAATTGTCAGCGGTTTGCTAAATTTTTCGTCTAAGAAACTTTGATTAAGTTTCCTAGACGAATTTACGTGAGTCTTCATGGGCCATCAGTATTAGAAACAACTTTTTTAAATAGGATTTTCGCATGTTTTTGCCATCTTTTCGGCGGAGAATCCGCATTTTCCTGATTTCTAAGGTGATTATTTAAAGAAGCTATGGCCCGCTACATCATAATTACCTTCTAGTTTAGCCCCTGACGGCTGCCAACACCTTAAGGGCCATCATACCGCCCGAGCATTTTGTTTCAAAAACAAGAGATCGCAGCACTTTCGCCCCTAAAATTACTTTCCAATATTTGAGCACTAAAAATCGTCGGAAATTTTTTTACAAAAGATATTTCCTGTTAGTTTGCGAATGTCTATCCGGTCTTGGGAGCAGTTTTTCCGAAAAGTTTTCCTTTGTAAAATGGAAAACTTACTTTTCGACTAAAAAATTTTTTCCAAAAAAACCGCTAGCCATTTAGTAGGTTTTGACGAGTTCTTTCCAAAAATATTATGTAAGAAATCCGATGAATAGTTTCGTAGTAATCCTTTTACAAAGATTTGAAGGAAAATGCCGGGAGTTTTCATCTGGTGGACAATTGAATATCAAAACAAAAAAGTCGAGCTCAAAAATGCGAACAAAGTTAAATCCGTGCACATGCATATTTCTATCCAGGTTCCAAAAGTAGTTTAGCCGAAGTGTGAGGTGTGTTTTGTTGCCTTTCATGCTTGATTCAATCATGATTTTTTTATTTATTTTACAATCATGATTATCCTAAGGCATAGTCATCAGGGGTCATAGCGCGCTGCTTTGACAGTTTTTGGTGCCCAAAGTGCGGGGTGGCTTGGGCTTCCGTGAGAGGAGTCATTCATGGAATGCAGTTTGCTCACGGTTCCATGCATACTCATCAATGTCTCATTTATGCTGTATAGGTTATGGGTTCCCAAAGTGTGTGTGTTCCCCTATGTCAAGGGGAAAAACATACGCAAAAGAGATTTTTTTTTTCAGAAATAGTTGGAGTTACGGAGGAGGTTGAAATGTTGACCCCGGTCTCCGAAGTGTTTCCGATTTAGAACTTCAGCCTCGACGTCATTCCGCCTCTTTTTTCGACCCAACGTCACAGGCGGCCGTATTTTAAATGTTGACGGAATCAATGGGCGTAAGGGACGGTTGCGGACGGAGACTTCAAGGCGATCGAGATCGTCTCAGCCTCTAAACAAATAGATTTTCTTCTCTTGACAGCGGATCTACTTTCAAATTTCATAAAAATCATGAGTTTTCCATCACTGGGAAATCTCGCTTCTGGTTCTCAAGGCGAGAGGTAACAAATCGCCTGAGATATAAACCTGTAATGAATATTGACAAAATGATAATTTTAAGGATTTCTGAGTTTTGACAGATGAATACAAAAGTTCTTGATATGCATTTCCAATTGAATTGCGTTATAAACGTCGAAAAAAAAAATTACGTTCAAAATATTTATTAAAGATAAATTCATAAATTTGAGATAAATTATCATGAGTTAAGTTTGATAGACTTAAATACTCGCTTTTTAAAAAACAATTTATTGGTTGTACACACGATTAGTTACAGATTTCGAATGACAATGTTTATAGGAAAGGAGTGGTATTATATTGTTTTATTGCTGGCTCAGCAGATTGATGTATATAACTCTTCCCTCCTTAAGAGAGAAGCTGTCCTCAGCTTCAGATACCATGTTCCAGGCGAGCAGGGGTGGTGGCTAGCTCGAGGGATGCAGATGGTGCTAAAGTTGCCTCGGCGGTGTTTCTTGGTTTGAGTCAGGATACCTGTTTTTATTACATAGCATACCCACTTTCCTTTTAAATAGTGTTTACAAAAAATAAATAATAATCCCATTACAAATAGACTTAAGATTACGACATAATAATTATAAAAGGGGTTAATATATGGGATATCTGTAATACCCTCTAAAGGCTTAACGTTAATATTTGCAAAATGTATTTGCTCAAAGGTTAGTTTGGTATGAAGTTTATTATTTGGGGCCTCAGATGGCAATAAAATGTCACTTTCCCAATAAGTGAGAGGCTTAGGGTAGTCAGCTAAATTTTCTGCGTTACTAAGAGACAAAAGTTGGGTTCCTTTGGGATGTATGGGAACCTTTTTGTCATTAAAAAGGATGGAGGTATTGTTAATGTTATATATAAGATATTGGTTAATTACGTACACATATTTTATAAAGGGGTTAACACTGCTTAAAACTAAGAGGTTACAATCTTGTAATTCCTTATTGCCTAATATTTGATTAATACATCTATTTTCTACGGCTTTTGTGTTTTTACAAAAGTAATTGTTATTTATTTGAATACATTCACCTGTGAACAATCCGCCATACCTAAGTATGATTGAGGGGTGTTCATTGATAGTGATAATTTCGTTATTTTTATTAATGGGGTAGGATAGTAGGAAAAAGGTTTCGTATTTGGGAGAGCTTAAGGGTATTTGAACCAAATATGAAATGAAGTCACCATGAGAGCATATTACTTTACTTGTCTGCCATAAAATCATTGGGTCTTTGGAAATAAAGGTCACGTTAGATTTTCGCGTTATACTGCTCAACTCTTCATATGACAATATACTTGAATGAACTATACCCATTTTGCAGAACTCTAGACTGGTGTCAATATCGTTTATTTTGTTATATAAAAGCATTAAAGAACTAGTCAAAAAGGAATACTGTTGATTAAGTTCGATTGTGCTCGTTTCATTTGAGAAATTTTCAAAAATTTCGACAATCTTCTTGTTATTAGCGCGAATGATTCTCATATCGTTATTGAATTCACCTATCAAGTTTTTATTGACCGAAAGTTGGTTCTCTACGTCGTGTTCTAAGCGATATTCGTTAATCTGGACTTTTTGGAGGATTTCGTCATACTTGCTTTTGTCATTTGCGTCCATGTTGCCCGTGATCCAGTTTATGGCGGTTCCTAGTCCATTAATAAGTCCACGTCTTCTCCTATGTATACTAGTCTGGATTCCATTCGTTTGAATATGTTGGAGTTTCGTTCTGGTGTACTTCAAATGTAATCTCAAAAGGTTAATACGTGTCTTGTCAGGAATAATTTTCATGAACTGGTAGATGGTGTGTTCGATGTTATTAAGCTCCGTTAGCAGATTTTTTGTGTTGATATTATGCATATAAGTGTACGTTTTATTGATAACGTAGGAATCTTGGATCCTAATAGGGGCAATGCCTGAGGTTTTAGTAAGGTCTGTCATCTTATATGTCAGTACTGCTGGGCCAGCATTATCATGAGAAGTATCATTTTGTCCTGAAACAGAGGATTCTTGGTTAGTACTAATTTCTTTTCTTGGTCTTTTAACTCGATTCGGATGAACTTTAAACGGACTCCTTTTGCTATTTGAGGGATAGCTGCCTAGTTTCTGGTCTTTATTATAGGATATTTTCATAAACTTGGGTTTGTTCTTTTTATTAAACGTCGTTTTGATGAAGGCTGTCGTGGGAATTTCAACGTTACTTTCGCGGTCATTATTTAATTGTTCTGTTCGTTTGGCTTTTTCACTGTCAATTTTTGTTTTGACTAGGTTATGCACTAATTTAAGTTTTTCTAGATAATTATTCGTTCTTTCTTCTGTTATGAGAGTTTCTGATACATCGTTTACATATGGGCTTTTGGAGATTCCAAACGTTATTTCCATTGGAGTTAATTTAAGGTTTGCGTTTAAGGTGTTGTTAAAAGCTATAATGGCTAACTTCATGATTTCTTCCGTGTTATTGTTTTTTGTTTGGAGTTGAATGGCATTTAAAATTTCTATTAATGTCGAGTGGGCCCTTTCGAGGAGTCCTTGAGAATCTGGATGACCCGGCGAAATATAATATGCTTCAATGCCGTATAATTTTAAGAAGTCTTTCAACCCGGCATTATTAAATTCACGTCCGTTATCCATTTGTACAATGTTCGGAATGGGAAACAGGGAAAAGTAATTAAATAGGCATCCTTGAATCTCGATTTGGTTAAGACTTTTAAGGGGTAAGCCATTAATTTTTTTGAAAAACAATCGATTATTGTCAAGAATTTACATTTATCGTATTGAAAGCAATCGAGCTGTAATTTTTGAAATGGTTTTTCAGGGGTTGGAGGAATCTGATAATTTATGCGTATGGGGTTTCTTTCGTACTTTGTTTTTAAACATATTTGGCAGTTATTAATATAATCAGTTATGTCCCTTAGCATGGAAGGCCAATAATGTTTCCTACGAATTTGATTATAGCTTTCGTTAATGCCTCTATGGTATGTTTTTCCCGTGTGGTAATTAGCTATCACTTGTTTTTGTTCGTGTGTGTCGGTTATATCTAGATTTAATTTTTATATCGTTTTATTTTGATCGTGCTGAATTTTTGTACTATCAATTCCTTAAAATATTCAAAAAAAAGGTCATACTCTTCGGCCAAGATGCCCTCCTGAGAACAAAGGACACCATATGTGGTGTTAGGTTTTAGGTATTCTACACATGTTTGAATTAATGAGTCTGTTTCGGTAGCGTTAGAGAAATAGATGGTGATTCTGGTTTTTCCAAAAATTTTCGATACGGTGGGGGCTTTAGTTCCTCTTTCAAATATAATTTGGTTTGGTTCGATATTAAGAATCTTATCGTCATCTACTATTGTTACCTGTTGAGTGGAGCTTTCTTGGGAATGAATAGTTGCGAGTGATTCTGTGTCGTCATTAGTATCGTTAGCGTCCTGAGGTCGGTAAGTGCTGAGAAGTTCGTCTATCACTTGTTGTGGGTCAAAATCGAAGTCGTCAGGGTTAAGTGGCTGTGTGGAAAGGTCCAAGCTTTCTTCTGATTTGTCGCTTACGCTTATCGCATTCACCGGGTGATCTGTCACTCTCGATAGTGCGTCAGCTACAAAGTTTGTTTTTCCTTGTACGTATTTGATCTCAAAATCAAACTCGTCAAGCGTTAATTTCCAGCGAATCAATTTCGAATTCGGTTCCTTTAGGCTGTGTAGCCACTGCAGAGGCTTGTGGTCAGTCTGTATAAGGAATTTCCGTCCGTACAGGTACGGTCTGAAATGTTTGCAAGCCCAAACGATTGCAAGGAGTTCCTTTTCAATTACGGACAGATTGACTTCGTGTTTATTGAGAGTCCTAGAGGCATAGGATATCGGCAGGTCTTTTCCGTCAAAATTTTGTGACAGTACCGCACCAACAGCGTAGTTGGAAGCGTCTGTTGTTAATATAAATTGTTTTGAATAGTCAGGGAGTCGTAAGATTGGGCTGTTTTGTAAAAGCAGTTTCAGCGTTTCGCATGCCTCTTTGAATTGTTTATTTTCGGGGTCAATCTTAGCATCATTTTTTAATGCTGACGTGATTGGTTTTGCTATTTTCGCGTAGTCCTTAATCATTTTTCTATAATAGCCGGTTAAACCTAAAAAGGCTTTGATTTGTTTTGATGTTTTTGGTATTGGAAAGTTTCTTATCGCTTCTAATTTTGCGGGGTTAGGCCTAATTCCTTGTTCGGAAATAATATGACCTAAGTACAAGAGTTCGCGTTTGAAAAACTCTGTCTTGTCCAACTGGATCTTAAGATTAAATTCTTTGAGCTGTTTGAATACTGATTTTAGGTGTTTTAGGTGTTCTTCCAGGTTATCGGAAAAGATGATTATGTCGTCCATATATACTAGGACATTTGGCATTCTAGAAAAGATCATATTCATTGCTCTTTGGAAGGTAGCAGGGGCATTTTTTAGTCCGAAAGGCATTCTTAAAAACTCGAAGTGCCCTTCTTCAGTACTAAAGGCTGTTTTCGAGATCGAATCTCGATTTGATGGAATCCT